>JACXSJ010000164.1:16649-225765 GCA_014851325.1 Pentalonia nigronervosa | reverse complement strand
TTTTTTCCCCCCCCCCCCCCCCCGTATAAAAAATTCTGTGAACGTCACTTTTAGGTACGTTGTGTTTTTATGTTATACGTTTTTTTAAACCTTAATCGGATTTTCAAAAACGTGTGACGACCAAAGACGTGATGTTGTTAAGTATTGCGCGTAACGCGATCGCGAATCGTTCGACCACGCGCAGGATATTACTTTGGCGCTCTGCAGATCCCAATCGTGATATTCCGTACATAAAACTACCATCATAGATTATTATTTAATACGGATTATACGCATGAGTCGTTTAAAGGCCACACACGATTGTCTCGAAATTTAAAACTTAACTCTTTTCCGCATCACCGTCTTTGAATCTCTGCAGCAGGATAAATTCAGGTTTTTTCTCTCAAAATATTCTACAATTTATTATAATATGATAGAACAATTATTTACACGCGTACATAATGCGATCAGCGTCGTGTGCTAATTACATAAATTTAATTCGTAGAATTGCAATATTTACTGGACGAGAAAATCAAATTTTCGAAAATATCTGATACAGTGAAAACTATCTAAGGCGGAATCGCATGGGACCAATAAGAAATTCCGCTTTTAGTAGTTTTCCGCTTTATTCAATAAAACGGAAAATTCCGGATATTCAATTCAAATAAATGAGAAATACCAAAGAATATTTTTCAAATTATTGTTTTAAATAATATAATTCATTAAAATTAAACTAAAATATAGGTTTTTTTATTACGTATTACATACTAAAGTAATTAAATATGTATAAACATTTAGAATTTCCAAAAATGATGAAGAGTTTTTTGTTTTATCACGATTGCTGCTATTTTTCCTTCTGTGTGTTGTTTGATCAATAAAACCATTTGAAGAAGATTATCATCTTATTGATCAATAGCAAACCTATGTAGATTTTTTATTTCAATTAATACTTCTTTGTATGTATTTATCAATGTGACTTCTTCATGCATTACCTCTTCTTCTTTGCCAGATGAATTATTTTCACAATCATTTTGTATTTCTTGGCTCTCCGTTACCAAATTTGTATCAATCAATAAAAAATCATTAACATTATTTTTACTTACGGTTAAGTTCATTTCACTTACGTTTTCTCTGATGTGTTCATCCATTTTTTCTATTTCATTTGTACCACTTATACCATCATAAGTAAAACCAGCTTCAGTGAAACAAGCTTTAATCGTTTCTCGCTTCAATAATTGTACAGCGCCATCTAAATGGGATAATATGCATTGCATAAATTAAATATAAATTGCATGTACATCTATTGTACGAATAAGTATAGAACAATTTTATCTTCTTTATCCATCACTATTTAACGATGTATATTGTACATACGCATATCTATATTTTATACCTAATTTTTGGTTTGAAGTACATACACGCGTGTCATTTTTCCGGTTTATGCAAGGTTTTTACTTGTATGGGACTTACAAAATCGTTCCGTTTCCGCGTTATGGAGGTTCCGTTTTATTGAGGTTCAGCGTCTATATAAAACTATAGAAACATGTCGGGATCATAGAAAAATTCTGTATTGGATAGTTTTTCGTTTTATTCAGGGTTCGCTTTAGACAGTTTTCACTGTATTTCGTTAGTTCCTATAAACAACGAAGCATTAATATAGCAATAACGTATAACGAGAGTTGAAACGTATATTTTAATAAAATCAAAAACATTTTATTCGGTTTTCATATTATTTTTTCATCATACGTTGTTATTATTATCATACGTCTTTCCGTTTTTACAAATGCCATTTTCAAGACCAATCAAGTGTTCAGACGAGGCATTTATGAAAACAGCGCTGTCTGCAAATAAACAACTCTGGTGGTGGTTTATTCGTCTAGGGCTAAAAAAAAGTGCATTGTAAACTCGTTAGTTACGAATTATCGTAAAAACGGAAGGTAATGGCCGATGTGCGCGATTTTGAAACGTCATTAGCGAATGGAAAAACGATATTCTATATTATTATAGTCATATACGCGTTTACCACATAAGCGCCGTGTTTATACTCTATTCGTTTTTCTTCAAATATTTTCTTATGACTGTTGGTACATTTCCTATAATTTATTACTGTACCGCAAACGCAGTTTGTTTTCACCTTGGAAATTCAATATATTCACGCCGCCGTCGTCGTACCCGGTGATCTCAGAATCCCGTTATTATAGTGTGTTTTTATTCATCATAGACTTCACTTCTCATAAATCTTTTAAACTGTTGTCTCTAAACGGCTGCGGAGATGACTGGTTTTTTTTTTTTTATTTGTTTCATTCTAAAGGTACTTTATATTCGCTGTGTCTCTGTGTGTCTTAAAACTAATTACACAGTCCTATCACGTATTTATCGAATAATGTGTGTGCGTATTTTGTCTGTATACACTATCAACCGATTTAGAAATCGGTTGTCAAGATTTTACAGCGTTCCATCAAATCAAATTTATTGCATCGCATTAAGTCGAAATTACTACATTATAAATGAGCTGAAAAAAAAATATTAATTCTTCCAATTAATTTCTTCCGTAGAATGCATAAGAGAAAAAAAATGCGTGTTTATTATATATTATTTTCAAAGTTCGTAATATAGTGTACATATATAGATAGAAGCAAATTATATATAAAAAAAAAACAACATTACAAAGTAAACTCCTCCAAAATATAATATTTTATCTGCATGCACATTATATTATTGCGATGTATCATCTTTTTGAGTATGTACCTGTATATAATATAATATCGATTATTTATGAAAAAGTCGGGGATAGGTTAAACTTTTTATGAAAATCACTTTTTGACAAAAACAAAAACACGTATTATGACTATTCATGTATATAGACGTATCATTTGTTTTTGAAAAGAGTCAAGTATATAATATTTAAGTTATTAAAATATGAGTATCTACTCAACATTTTTTTTTTTTTTATTGATAGTAATTCATGACGTGTGCGGGTGTATCGTAAAATAGAATACATTATTATACTTTGTAAAAAAATATTTGTTTCCATAACTTTTACTGAACAAAATAATAATATTTTTTCGAAATCGTTTTTTTCCAGTTAGACAGCAGCTATTATGAAATAGGGTATTTCACACATTTGATTGTTTAAAAAGAGTATAGTTCACGCGTACAACTGTCAATTTGTGCGCTAAAATTAAAATTGGTTACAAAATGTATTTGAAAAATCGTTGATCGGAAATATATATTTTAAGTAGCCACGATAAACTTGTGTAAACGTTTTCGTAATTCTCCGAATGTTCGCCTTTTTTTTACTTTTAGACCGTCCTTAAAACGAATAATCGGTTCGTATGATATAAATTACGGTAATACGGCGATGACATGTAGGTGTACCTGTCGTCACGATATCGTTGCACGTGAAATCGCACTATAAGTGTGTTCGACTTCGGTTTTACGATCGCGAAACGTTTATAAAATAATATACAGACGAAAAGGAAAACGAAGACCGTCTCGTCGTGTGCATTAATACGCCTAAGGTACCTCTGCACGGACACACTGTATAACGTACGTGTGCATAATGTACGTATGACAGCTAATTCCGATTCCGTTAACGTGTGCCCCGTGTGCAGTATACGCGCCATTATAAAAGTTGTTTTCGTATTATTATTATTTTTTTTTTTTTGCGTAGGTACATTACAATACATACAGCGATATTAAACGCACGCCGCCCGTAAATATGTGACATTATATGGGTACGTTTTAACAATGTCGTGTTTAGTTTAGTTCGACTTAACGCGGCGTATGCAAATGTACATTATAATAATATATACTGCAGCCGGTATGAACACACGTGCGCGACATTTGCAGCGCCGTATACACGCGCACGGAATAATTGGAGGTTTGTGTTCGCCAGTACATAATATTATATTATACATGTGCGTATACTCGCGGAGAAACACTATTGTTAAGGCCTCAGAATAATCCGTCTTAGTTCGTAATATTATTGTAGAATAATATATGCGAGATTACGCCATTAAATATATTATGTGACGGCTAATCTCGGTTAAAATATTTTACCGACGGTCGTCCGTTGTTCCGGCTCGCGACGCCGCCGACTGGTATGCAGCGTGCCTGTTTATTCACTACCATTATAATAATATAATTTTATACTCGAACGTAATGTTATTAGATACCCACCATATCATTATGTCCGCGTCCACTATAATATGATATGTATATTTATATAATATTCGAGTATCTATACGTATTAAAATACATACCTGTGGCGTATTTAAATAAAAGCAAGTTGGTCAGTCGAGAGGGATACCTGAAACTTCATTCGTCGCGTGTCCGACCGCATAATATCGCGTCGAACACGAGTCGTCTTGGCGCATGTGCAACAATACACAATATATGTAATGAACACATTATATTAAGGCGTTTGAGATATAATTTTTTGCCGCCATAATTTATAACAGGAGCTTTATATTTTCTCGCACAGTAATGTTCACCTGCGACTTTAGAGTATATTGAATGCAACACGAGTTATCTTATACAAATTCGATATGATTCGGATGTGGTTATCACCGTTATATATTGTATCACTACCTTTAATTCTTCTTTCAAGTGTGATTAAATTTACAAAATTTATTAATGGAAACAATTACTATTCATTACACGGTTGTTTTTCTCTGCCGTATGCTTACCTATCATTGGAACTTACGCTGGCCGGCACACCCACCAAGATTACGGGTGTCCTTGTTTTTCATATTGTATAAGGAATTACGAGAATATTTTTTAAACTGCAGGGGCGAACTGACTAAATTAAAAACAGACTTAATTCTCATCTCGAGTATTACACTGTAATAATAAAATTAACATATTATGTGACTATCATTTGTTACTATCCCTAGTGCTGACCCTCCAAGGTGTCTGAAACACAATTGGTGCCACGCGACTATTAGTTGAATACAAATTCAACTTCTCACTGCCTAAAGTTTCATCAATGAATTGCCTTTTAAACAACTCACCAATAAAGTCTCCCCATCACACTTCACTTACACTTACTGCAAGTCTAATACAGATTATGTAATGTGATAATAAATGATTGGTAACATAAAAAATATCTATATAATGCACTCATATTACAGTCAGGAGAAAACTACAAACGCAAATTATTTTGCAATCGTGTTTATACTTATTAGAATAAACCTAAAAAAATAATACGATGGACGAAAAAAAAAATATTAATTTTTATAACCGTATTTTTGTGTATTATTCGAATATTCATATATATTATGTGCATACTCATCATAATATTTCCTTACATTTGTATAATATCTAATTTGATTTAACGACTGGAATCTTGTTTTAGGTACCTATAGTTCAATAGTTGTATAGTGGCTAGGTCAGTTATAGTTGTGCGAGTGTGTACCTATTGGCTATTATAGACCTGAACTGTTATTATTAGTTTCATTTGCATACGAGTGAAAAATAAAATCTACGATATAAACTTAAAACAGAGAAAAAAAATTTGAGGCTGTAACATGTATTGGTAGAGGTACTTATACATAATAAATGTATATAAAACAGGGCATGCATTTGAAAAAAAACAATTTAGTTTTACGTTATTGACGTGTAAACATCTCTACGTGCTTGCCTTTACAATTCAAGGCTATAGTAATTCTGTGCAAAATGTCAGCTGTCGTCACGAAACTGCGTTACTCACAGTTTTGTTAGTATTTGAAAAATGAAATTACTGTGGTGTAACTTACAATAGTTCCGTGTACAGCGAAGAAAACATATTTTGCAAACATACAGTAAGCTAACCTAGAGTAAACGCCAGGATCTAGGGTTTGGTATGTTTAGTTCCAATGGCGGTTGATTTTATTAACTTTATAATTTGTATACACGGATTTAAGACGACTACACACCGCACCATGATCGTAAACCGTAATTTTCAGGAAAATAAATCATGCATTGTAATTGATTGAATCTAGCGGTTAGTAAGCGGTAACTGTAATGTCACCATAGCTTATTTCTTATACCAGAGAGTAGAATTCAATCCTGTTCATGGTATATGTTACAACAGTTTCTTGTTATCATTTAATTACATCAGCACGAACACTTAAATAACTTCATCACACTGAATATTATATAAATGCAATTAGATGTTTACGCACAAAAAGTAAATCCCCGCGAACTACTGGCTCACACTTTTTTATAATTTACAGTTTGAACTTTAAACGTTGTACAATTTTTGCGTTTATCGTTATTTGGAATTAAAACTTTATAAAAGTTTGTCGTGAATCGTTATTCAGAATTAAAAAGTTATACAACTTTTGCTTTTATTGTTTATCGTTAAAAATAATATCTAATGCTGAGAATGGCTTGGATACGGAATGTAATAAATTCTGGGATTGATTGATATGATAAAAATTAATCGCGTAGAATAAATATTAACCAATATTATAACTTTTAAGTAAATTAATTTTAAATTATTTCGTTTTGTGTTATTTTTTTGTTTAATGATGTATCATATATTTTGTTAATCGTTATATTTTATTTTGTGATATTTATTTATTTTTGTTTATCGTATTCCGTTTCTTTCAAATTCCAATCGTTTTTTGTCATATTTAACTCTATTTTAACGTTTGCAAGCCCTGATATAACAATATAATAATAATACACTCGCTTACTTACGGCTCACGTACGAGCGTACATTGTATAAAAAGTATCGTCGCAAAGCGGTCAGTGGATTTTTTTTTAACAATCGAGTCCGTCCGATTTATGTCAAAAGTCAAAACTACAAATAAACTCATTTAAATGTTTTCATATTGAATACTACTTTTTTTATTTGGAAATAATCCGCACGGATTTTGTTCTGGAAGTAACAAAGGTACTGACGTTTAATATAGTATGTTTTACGTTTTTTTATTTTATTTCGGTCGAATTGTTATTTTTTCTTTTATAATGGTTTTTGTCGACTTCGCCCATTCGTCCGCCATACTTAACCAACCGAATATTGTAATGCCCACGGTCCACGTAAATATTATATCACGTGGTTGAAGTGGAAAATGATTATATTATTAACTCATATCTATCGAATCTAGTTTAAATACCATTTTAATATGATTTATGCACTGTAGGTAGAACTTTAGTTGTTTTATTGGCAGGTAGCTACCAACCTGCCTATAATTTATTATTATACTATGCGCTCAGAGATGGCAGGCGCAGAGATAACTACATATGTATAGTCCTGACGATATTGCTATTAATTTATACATTTCTCAGGCAACTAGGACGAAAATTCATAAATTTCCCTAAGCAAATTATAATACGATAATGGTCTTATCTGCATATTGTACAATAAGGGTCCGTGGTTGAATTATTTCCAGTAGAAACCTAATAAGATTTGATTTTTTTCACCGAAAAATTAAAGCAAAATATTGACGTTTATATATATATATATATATATATATATATTACATGCTTTAATAAGACAACGTACACGTCCACACCTTTAGCAAGCGATGTGTTTAAAATATGTGGAATTTTAAAACTGTCTATTATGTTTTATAATCTTAAATTCTACAGTACATCTCAAGACAGTATAATTGTATGCAGACATATTAAAGTACTATAGGTAGAATGGGTGTAAATTTGAACGAAAACTGTATCAAACAATTCGCCGACTGTCACTATAATAATTTTATATAAAAATAATAATAGTTATTATTGTAGGAATTTATTTTGATATTTGATACAATCAATATGTTTTAATAGGAATATGATATTCTATCAACGGCACTGTATAAGACTGTTCTACATTATGAGATACGAATTTATAAATGTTGCCTGCGACGTATGAGTTTGTTAGTTGTAGCCGGCGTTTTATCTCCATAATATTATTTTCCGCGGAAAGCGAGAGTGTGACGAATTTGTCGAATTAAAAATAAAATACAAATAATTTCCCATAACCAAATGTCTAATTTTAAAATTCCGCTATTATAACACGTGCAACGTATTCGGGTGTATGCTTAAAATAAATTTTGAAATTTAATCTTCAACTGATATAATATAACATACCGGCAGTTTTAAAAATTAATTGATAAAAAATAATTATACATATTATACATAATATATATATATATATATACGAGTATATATGGGCTGTAGATACGTACGCGGGTCTCTTGGGCCCGATGTTGTGCGACCGCGAAATTAGTTTTCTACTTAGCTAGCGCAAAATCTAACCGAGCAATATTAATTTGCGTGTCTCGGAAGCTGCTACAGTAAAGGCGGAGGTGGTGCATTTTTAATGCGAATCATAATCCTCGGGCTTGCATATCCGATCTGGCGTTTCCGCCATACGTGTAATTTCCTAATTTTAAGTTATTAATGCCTCAGTGGCGAGGGCGGCGGCATCTATGGCGCGGCGGGCCTTGTAAAGGTAATCTTTCAAAGGTCTCTGGTTTTAAAATGGGATGGCCGCCGTGTATATGTGCGCATAGTATAGACGGAGCTCATATGTTTGCGCGTACCTACATAAAAAGCATCCACCTCATCCTACATCAACGCCGCTACTCTACTACCACGGCCATACACGTACAACACAGGTCTTCCGTTTAATCCAGATTAACATCGTTTGTATATAAGTTTATATTATATGTATTATCATACAACGATGATGCGTATGTGCACAGGTATAGTGCGCGGCCGCTCGGTTGTTCGCAATTTGATATTAATAATTTTCCGGATTACGAGTTTTCCCTTCCACGCCATTAAATCACCGCCACGCGTGGCATATTTTCTTTCCCGCCGCCGCACGAAATTGCCAATGCCATTGGGGTTGCCCTTAGTCGGAGAGATATAGTGTAGACGTGGTTTGCGTTGGCATTTTTTCTTCTTTTATATATATTATTTAAACACTTTTCGGGACGATCCCGGAAATAATAATACATTTTCCCGTCCGCACATATTGTACCATATATATATAGGTACCTACTACGTTTGGTACGCGTGTCGTTGACAGGAAAAATCCCGTTTCAGAAAGAGCGTCGTAAATCGAAATTAGAATACTGCAACGAACGCACACTCTGCGTATACGTATTGAAGTAAATAATATAATAATCTTCGTACGGTATTATAATAGTCTATATTATATAGATATATACGTCTCGTGGACGATGCGAATTCGGTTGACAGGTGCGACCGAAAGACTTCTTTTGCTGTCACGGCGATTAATGGTTTCACCGTACCCGCAAACCAGGAGTTCAACACCGGAAAACAGATTGATCTTTCAGGGCTGGTATAATATATTATACTAAGAAAAAAAAAACGCTCACCCTGCAGCAAGTATAGTATACTTTCGGTATAATAAGACGGTTATGTCGTCAGCATTCATAAGACAAAATTTGTATGTGTACGCGGATTACGGGGCACACGTAATCAGAATCGTAAACATTTGCTAATTCGAAACATTAAAACTCGTTGACGATACATCAAGAAAATATATTTTTAATAACGATTACGTTACGTCAATGGCTGAATTTGGATACGCATATACGCGCACTCCACGTACCGTACCGCGATCAGGAGGAGATCGACGAAATCGTTTCTCCGACAGTTAGTAATGTGGTATGTCAATAATACTATAATATATACATGTTTAAACAGTGATATTTGCATACGATAGAAAATAAAGTTTTATATTTTTGACAACCTTATATCGAAATGTAAAATTATTTTATAATCACGCTACTTTGAATGAACAGCATCATTCATGTCGTTTATTAAACAAATGTACGCGATAATAACATGTCGCTATTACTCTGTGACTATCGGACTGCCTTACAGTGAATATCGTCTGTGTTTAAAAACTCAAGTCGTACATATATTTTGTATATTTCACGTTTTCAAGTCGAAGAAATTGCGTCTACGATTTCAAGTATATTACCGATCATTTTTATTGTGTAAATTAAAACTGTTGTTAATAAAAACTGCAGTTATATAATATTTTAATTATATTTCTCTATGAAAATATATGGACGTTAAGTCATGAAATAATATTATATCATACAAATATAATCTATGTGTAACAATAGCAATATAATACATAAGTATACAGTACTAAACATATTTTAATAATTTATAAATTAACAATTGAGGTAATAAAAGTTTTATTCGTTCAACAAAGTATAAATTATAACACAAACGTTATTTTATTTTCATTAAAAACAAACTTGCACCCAAGGGAACAGTTTGAAAATTAATCATAAATTAAATGGACATTTTATAACTTAATCATTACGACGTTACCTACATAAAAGTGTGTGTAATCAATTTAAAATTAAGGTGTACATAATTTAGATGGTATTTCATAATGGACGAACGTAAACTAACATAATCACTTGAATATTATTTAAAATATCAATTTACTACGTTTTCTTGAGCTTTGAGTCACTTTAACCTTTATATAACAGAGTATGCATTTAATATTATAAATTTTGATTTATTTTTCTTCTCACTGTTTAAGTATTTGTTCGTTTTGATATCAGTCGCGATATTTAATTATTTCCGCGAAAAGAATGAACATTTTTTTAAGCTTGAGAAAAAACCGTCGCTGTAAAACGTATGATTTTGTAAAATTGCTTTTAATAAATATCAAACTCGTGTAATAAATTCACAAGAAATTACTTTTCCGACTGTTTATATTATGCATTCAATAAATCAATACAAAATATTATTGTATAGTAATAACATGACCTTATTTATGTATGCAGGTATATTATAAGACGGAAGCTTTGGTTTTGTCTTAACGTCAACAGTGTTAGCTTGGTGAAATATAATAGGTATGTAATATACATATTGTAGATTTGATTTGCGAGCACATTGATAATAGTGTTAAACAAAAATGTAATTTTGACGATAAGCGCACTGGGCAAGGGTAAATCGATAATAATATCGCGTGCTTTTCATTTTGTCCGACTGACGGAGGGACGCGTGTTATATCGGAGGAGTACAAGAAAAAAAACGAAAACGTTATTTTTCTCGATAATTTGCCGCTATTCGGCCTGGTATTATAATGCAATATACGACTCCGTCGTAATATATTCTATATATACTATAATAATATAAAATAAATGAACGTAACCTCTTTTCAGCGATATCACTCCATTGCCTCCACCACCAAAACAAAATACATACTTACTTATACGGATAATATAATAGTATTATACATTTCACATAATGACGGTACAGCTGTAGATTTGTTAGTTTATATTGTGTTGTAACACGAGGGTAGTGCAGTAGATATAGACTATAGAGCTAATGAAAATTACACACGCGTTCAGAACGCTGATTATAGACTGCGTGGCGGACGCCGTCTTCGGTCCGACTGAAGAATATATTATTATATTATTGTATTATTATTATTTGTTATATGTACGTCGCAGAAGGGCTGCAGCATATCCGGCCGAAAGCAATCCGAACGAACGGTCGTATGCAACATTCGGGCCTTTGACTTGTCCGCCCCCCGAACCATACACGACAAATATCATATATTGTATACAGGGTGATTGTATTTCAACATTATCCATTTGTTATCTCAAAAAGTAATAGGGTGTAAGAAAAAGTTTTTTTTTTTTTTTACATAATTTGAAATTGTTTCAAACATATTGTATAAAAGCATATACAATACCAATTTGTATTTAGGGCCCTAGCGTGGCGCGGCGGTCGGCCTCAGACACTACCCCCGAGTATAACGGTAATTACAAATATAAATACACTTGCCCCGTAAATTCCGCACTGTACAACAAAACAGTTAGTCCGTAATATTATATTATTACGGTCTAATGTAAAAGAGATCGTAGCTATAATGCGTTAGAGGTACCTGCGTAAAAAATATCAACCGGGGACCGACGGCCGTACGGCGAGGACGAGAGATGGACGCGTAAGACCGGATTGAGTGCCACCACTGCGTTGTACGGTTATTACTTTATCAGTTAATACATATATATATAACACGCGAAATAATAACGAATTTAGCGTGCAATATTATTATTTATTGCACAGCGCAGTGCGTTTCGATAACAATATAACCGGCCGTTTGTGTGCACCTACCTATAATATTATATAGTTATAATTTATATCGTAATAATTTTAGTTATCTGGCGGTATATATATATATATATATACGCAGGTACTATTCATGACTTTGCGCGAAAATACGATTTTCCTCCATCATAGCTGCTAACGTTATTATTCGATACGGATTATGGACCAATTCCCGTCGGCGGAATAACAATACGACGTTTCCCTAAAACACTCTCCCCGGGCCGTCCTATATATATATATATATATGGCATGTCTATAGAATTACCATCACCGGGATAGGTGGGCGCACGTCCCTCTTTCTATTTTGGTGGTTCAATTTAAAAATATATCGTCTTGGGAAAATTGTACGTGGTTAATGCGCGGGCGGTAAATCTTTGCGCGAGTTACGCATAGCGGCGACATCAGTGCGTCACTGACAAGATTCGTGGCGTCGCATCCGATACTGTAATAAAATAAATATATTATATATTTTTCCTATTCTGTTATCGTTGCCGTTGCTATGTGGGTCTTGTGCGAACGATAAAATCCCGACCTACAGAATTTTTCGACAATTTATATTGACGTTTAAAAAGTAATAAAATATATACCTCTGGCCCAAACCCTAATCCCTATTACGACCACCGCTACTTTCTCGATTGCATTACGTTTATTGAAAGATACGTATCAGAAGACGTATAATCATTATTATACGGGATAAGTTATTACCGTTGTTTTTCTGCAATGATTTCAAAAAGATAAAGTAAGAATTTCGCGTGGTCGACAAATCTGAATCTGAATATATACTTGCATTACTTTAATTTATATAGTGTATTATACAATGTATGGTTGGTTGACAAAGTAAAAATGATCATTGGATTTTTTTTTATGATATCAATGCATATAATAATATTTTATAACGATCGTATCGACGATACACGCTCAAATGATACAATTTTAAAACATAATATTAATAATATATTGTTTACTAATATATACACAATCATACGTCTATTATAATTTTAATTATTTCATATCGCACATACAGTATTCTCCGTTGAATAAATAAATTAATAAATAAATAATAAAAAAAATTTATATTTTAATATATTTCGTTTTTAATCTTCAAACGGTTGAGCAATAGTTTAATATTATATTAGGTAAATATTTATTTTGACTGTTAAATATATACCGTTTTTTCGGTAAATAATAAATTCTCATTCAATGATTAATATAAAATATAAAGTTATAAATTATAACAGAGGATAATATAAATACCAAATATGTATTTAGATTTTGAATAATTTTTCAAAACAATCGTAAAACTAATATCAATATTATTAACTCCTTCATAGACAAACTGATTTTCACATTACAACATGTCTAAAGAGATAACCAAAGGGTTATTTGCAATATTTGATTTTAAGTATGTTAAAATGTTTTTATGTTTTTTAAAAATAATATATATATATGTGTTTTTTTTTATGTTTTTATTCTTACTTACTTACTATGGTTTCTCAAAATATGTATTTATTTACATATTATGTAACACGTTTATTAAAGAAGGGAGGAAAAATGTTCCAGATTATTCTTAATAGCTATGCGCCATATAGCCAAATTATTTAAGCCTATAATTCTTTGTTCAGTGCATCCCTTGCTATTCATTATAAACTTGAATTACCTCTAGCAAATATAATACCATCGCCTTTGAACACTTCATTTATAAAACTTTTATTTTGAAAATAATCGTAACTGTCTTTCACTTTTGAAGATTAAAACATATTTTGAGTTAGTGTCCAAAATATTATAATTTGTCAGTGAATTCATTAGTTATCCAATATGGCTAATTTCTAAAAACAAATAAATATCTTTTCACTAAGATATTTAACGACATATTTTTATTATTTTTATCTTTTAATGCTATTTTTATACTTCGTTTGATGAAAGACATTATTATTAAGACAACATCCACAGCAGCTCCATATTCTGCAGGATAAAAGGGCGGTTAAGTGTAAAATACAATTCCACATTGTTTATAAAATTCAATAAATCCATTTAAACGAAATTGTGGACCGTTATTTAATATAATGATATTTGACAAAATAAATCAAAATGTAAATAACCAAACTCATTGTGATTTTCATCTTTTTCGATTTCCAGTGGTAAATGAAATAAACCATCTGATGCACTATTATTTTTACCTTTCATACATTCAATTCATATTTTATCTCTGACAACATAAAGCCCAACGTTGCAATCTATTTGATGTTACACGTGGAATGCCAATGTATTCACCAAATAACACTAACAAAGGCTTGTGATCTGAAGAAAATGCATTTTTCACCTAATAAATATTGTAAAAATGCACTCTCAAATATATCACAAGAGTTTATTTTTTTATTTGGTACTACATAATTTGGTTCAGTCACTATTAACTCCCTTGAATCATAAGTAATAAGTTTTTTTTTCATTTGAAAAAAAAATATTTAACTTGAGCTCAAGCAATAACTTAACATTCAAAAATAAAAATAAAAAATGTATTTTTTAACTTTTTCTAATTAATTCAATAAAAATATAAAATCCTATGGCCCATCACATTAATCCGTTTTACAAAGTAAATGTGTAGTCATAAACAGAGTTAATAAAATCAAATATTTAAGTGTTACATTCAAACACTACACCTACGATGAAATATCTGCATATCAGAGGTAAACGTAAAATTAAATAAATTCTACACATTTTATAATATGGTAAAAACATTTTTAAATATTCACTGGTTAAAAAATACATATTAAGCTGTATCTCAATTTATATTATAATATGGAATAGTTGTCTGAGAAGCTACGCCGACCCAAATAAATTGAATATAAATAGCGCACAACACCTCTCCAAAAATAATTTTTTTAAGTAAACTTTTATGCTTGGAAAATAAAATATAAACTGTAAAACAATTGTATTACAATAAAAATTGTACTATACTAAAGATTTAAAAAGTTGGCAACAATTTGCTGTTTTTAAATGATTATTTAGTAAAGAGATCAAGTTTTTAGTTTTAATAAACTTTGAATTACTTTTCATTAAGACCAATGTGACAACGTGTCTTTAAAAATTGAAGGGAAAGTATACATTTTTTAGAATAAGAATCTAACTAATTTTATTAACTAACCAAATATGGTTCAATACTATTTTGATAGCCTCAATTTAGTTGAAACATTTCTACTGGTTTAGATTCCACTTCACACAGTGTTTTTGCGATTTATTTATACACAATTTTGCTAGATTACCTATTTCGGTACAAATGTCGCTCTCTTATGTGTTTTACTTGCAAGTTGCAGTTACTAAATGTATGATTCCTTAATTCACTGTACCTCGACGTAAATATGTCACTGTCAGATTAATATACTGGCTGGATATTATAACGATGTCATTTGAACTTTAATAATATACGGTTTTATTGAATAGAATCGTGTGCAACTTGCACAGTCGTACGCTTTATACAATATAACAAAAAAGCAAGTTAATGGCATTCATACGAATAGAATAAGGTCATACTTTATACAACATCACACGTTACCAGAACTCGTAACTATCATTTACCGGAAAGAATTTAAACAAATGCATATCTACGGTTGTGTACACGTTCACGCGGTAAACGGCGCGAACGATTCGAGAACGGCGGTTTTGATATTTGTATTTCGACTTTTATCCGTCGGAATCTCGGGCGCCGTCCACGATGTTCTCTGGCGCTGACGCTTCCGCCGTGCACACGGACCTCGGTCGTATCGTATACCATAACAACACAAAATAAATACGCAGCAATATAATATTATACGTACGTCATACGTGTGACCAGGTACGGGTTTACCATAATTCGCACCGCCGCCGCCGCCGCCGCTCATTACGCATATACGCGCCGCTGTCTGGCGAACGCGAATGCCGTTCGAAAAGCCGTCTGCGAGTCTCGAGTAGCTTTTTAAACGAGTCTCTCGAGTGCGGCACCCCGCGCCCCGGCCCGACTCCGACACACGACTCCGCTGCGATATACATATTGTACATTATAAATTATAATACGTGAAACTCGCTCGTTTGACAATATACAATATAATCTCGTATATGTATACGTGTGTGAGAAAGAGTACTCCGCGATTTCGAATAATTAATACGCCGTTGTTCCTATCGTTTGTCTGTCGTCCATCTTTTTTTTTTTTTCGTTGCCAGGACGACGAAGTGGACGAGCGGAGAGCGCGATTTCAGCCGAAGTAGAACGGTTTTGATACAGACGATTTTGTGTAAAATGCCATACACACAGATGATATTTTTATATTGCCTATAAATCGTAATTGTATGTCCAAAAGAACCCGAAAACCGATACTGACATTGGCGTATCGAGGATTTTTTAAGGGAGGTGTCACGAAAGTATATGTATTATAATATTGATAAATAACCGATAATATATTATATATTAGGTACAAGCATACATACGTGTTATAAAAAAAATTAACTTATAAATACCATCGGCCAATCATATAGCATATCATAAAGACCATATCATAAGCGTTCATATATATGTACCTATGAAAAAAAACCAATATAAATTATATTTGTATTTTTATACTTGGTTACAAAAACATTCAACCGTACTAAAAAGGCGGTGTCATACCCCCCATGTGTATATGCCACTGGACCAGCAAGGGAAATTTTTCTTCAAAATAATGATGAACCCTTCAATTTTACAACGTTCAGATATACACTCTAGAATATGTAACAAATATATGAATGTTTTATGTAAAAAATATTGAAACAAATGCACCTAGTGAGTAATTTTATACAATCTAATAACAATGAAACTAAACGATGAAAACTCCAAAACAATCTATAGGTACATTTTTTTCTTAATATTAAGTTAACTCAAAAAATAATTGTAAATAATTATAATTTACTGTTTTAAGACAAAATTATAACATGTATCTTATTTAAAAGTAGATTTGAAGCTTTAACAAATAATTTAAAAAAATATTATGTTGTGTTGTTTACTTAAATAATAGTTGTAACCTTTTTGTGGTAAGCTGGTATGTCCGTCGAGCTTTTGAATGCGCATCGCTGTTTTTGAGACGTAAAAATACCTGCACAATGTCAGTAGTATAAAATACAAACATGAAATGACTATTATCACATCGCGATATAACGTCAATTTATCGTGTATACTTAATTAAATAATTAAACTATTACGTGAAAAAACTTCCGGTAAGTAAACTAACATGCGTAAAATAAAGATCAATAATGTAATAGATTTTATTGAGAAGAGTTAAAAATAAAAAAATATAATTTTTTCTAAAATTAAAAAAAAAAGTTAAAAATTAATATTTCTTTTGCTGAGAAGCCAAAAATTTTAAATAGTACATTTTTATTTTTATTGTTATTGTATTTATAGTAATTACAATTTTACCAGAAAACCCGGTTTTTTTTTTTAATTACATTTGATACTATGATACGCAGCGTCGTAGCTGTAATATATGATGTTTTACCAAGCATACCCACTCCCCTTTCATTCAATAGTGCAGTTATTCAAAATTTGATTTTGGGAATTATTTAATATACTTATAAAGATCATAATTTAAAATTATTATATTACTTAAGGAGTATCTTGTGGAGATTCGAATTTTTGTTTGAGTCCCTCCCATTTCCACTGTAAATTATTTAGTGGATATTTTTCCCGAAAACATTTACATATCAAAATCAAAATTTTAATAATAGTTGTGTTTGAGTCATTTGACTTTGTGTACCGTAAATAAATAGGCCTATGATAATGGGTTTAGAAGAATAATGGTGATTTGATATTTTAGTAATTAATATTTATAATTTTAAAAATGTCAAAAACCAGAATTAAAATAAATTCATTATTAAAGGTAAAAACGCAAGTGAGCGTGTTTGATGAATCACTCTGTATATATATATATATATATATATATATATATATATATACTATTATATTGTCTGTAAATAATAACTGTTCCGGTATAGGTATGGGAATAAATTTTATACATAAACAAAAATAAGCGGTAGTACAAAAATAATTATAATTTCCACCGTGTCAACGGAAGGCCAATGGAGCCGCTGTCTCAACCACATACCATGTCGCTGTCCATATTTTTTTGATGTTCATTATGTATAATTATCTTTAGTTTTTTTTTTTTTATTATTAATTTTTTTCTTGACATTTGTCTGTGTAATATAGTGAATAATTCACGTGTTTGCCGCTATTGAGTCGTCGAACACGCGAATCCCACAACCCAACACACCTGTTTGCGTGTTTCCATTTTCTTATGTACCTATACGTGAACCCATCTCGTTTCATTCCATGCCTTTAAACGGGAAGGGCATATCGTCTGCAGCAGTAATAAAAAACAAAAAATTAATATCGGAATTTTTTATCGTACAAATATTCATTTCCGCGGAACAAAAGAAAAACTAAATGTCAGAGATGAATATTTATAATATATTATACGTGTAAAATTATTATTAACAATAAAGCATATTGTTGGGCGGAGCGAAGTGTAGCCCTTCTATCCTCCAATTCGTGCAATTTATTATTGCTATCTCCTCCTAAACCACGAGATCAATCGTCATGAAACTTAAAATATATATTCATGATTTTTTGAAGGGTGCATAGATTAAGTTTGGCATTTCTGAATTCTGTCATTAATATTAATTATGATTAAATTACTCATTTACACATTTTATGAGCATGTACTGGGATTTTCTAAGCATGTGCGTGTGTTTATTTTATGCTCTTACGTCCAATGGAGTATCTCCGTGCGACGAAACGCGCCCCACTTGGCGGTCATTTTTAGCAACAGTGTAGTGAGTAAAATAATTATAAATATAAATAGTTACGAGTATTATAAAATAATTTGGTTTCTAAAACACTCGGATTATTGTTAAAGCCATCTTTCAATTATGGCCGATTATTGAAAATTAACAATAGTAAACCTATGACAGGACGTCGGGATGGAATTTATATCAAGAAAATTGATATAGTAACACATGGAAATACTTTTTTATCTTAAATTTTATGTTTTATCTCAATCTAGAAACCAAAAAACTGTGATGAATCAATCATAAATTATACTATAGTAATTATACTGTATTGTGAATTATTGTGATAATAAAAAATATATATTTCGCTAAATACGTATATGAAAATTTGATTGACTTGCTACTCATCGTTCCGACCCACTTTTATCCACGGATATTCCTAGTAAATGTATCGCGACAAATAATTGTTCTGTTATGGAAATGTTAATATTTTGAAACGTACAAAACATTTGTAATACGACATAAATACGTTTTTCTATAAAAAAAAATAACGTATTTATTTAAATCTTGCATTAATAATTGTAAATATATTTTTTTTTACACGTTATTGAGAAATTTAACTTGTAATCGATTTTAGTCTGAAAGTAAATACGACATAATACGTTTTCTTGTTTATTGGATAGATGGTAGTCTTCTCAAAACAGACTCCACCAAAAAGATATGTGGCTATGTGAAGTCGATCGACTAAATGAATAGCATGAGTTATTATTAGTCGGCTATCCCAGGACCTATTCTCTTGGGAGTTCTAAAGCAAAAAACAAATAGAGTGCGAAGTCAAATACAATGACAAATAGGTAAAAACAAACCTCATTTGTTAAACTATAATAGCAAACTTGGTTAGACATATGGGTATGGTACTTTTGAATTACTAGTACAAAAACAAAATCAATACCATAATATTGTGTATTATTTTAATTAGTTAATAAATGCTTTTTTCGTTTTAATATAGGAACGTTTTAGCGCGTAAAGACTAAATACTTCAATATTTTATTTCCAGTGTCAATTATAATCAAATTATAAATCGAATGCAAAACGAATAGTACAAAAAGTTATTGATTTGGTGGATTATCACGTTATTGCAACAATGTTTTCTATAGATTAAGATATAATTTTATCGATGTTATTGTCTGTTGAAAATAATTGCTTAATGTATTAGACGAGAAAGTTATAAAATTGGGTACAAATAGATTTGTAATAGCTTATTGTCTCTGAGCTATTCAATTTAAATTTTAAATTATTATTATTCGTAGAGCTGCTGCAGTTATAGTGCCGCATGGTGCTCAAGAAATTGTAAAATTTAACTGGCCAAATGTCAAAGTCGGGAGTTGAGGTCAAATGCATTAATTTTAAACATCATGCTAAAGTGTAAAGCGAACAGTCATAAAAAAAAATTCATTAATATTTTATTTAAATTTATAAGATACATTAGTAAATTTAAATTTAATGAATTTAACTATTCACAGACCATAATTGTACGTTTGTACCGCTCAGTGTTTAAATATTTAATCAAACATATTATTCCACTCATACAAGTATTACAAATAAGTATAATATTAAAACTAAAAATAACATCGTTCATTTGGTAACTTCTTGTATTATAATATAAATTCAAAAATTAATTCTGTTTCTAGGAATTAAAATTTTTTAAAAGTTTAAAATGACAAATAATTATAATATTGTACCGTTACAATTTAAATATCTAAAACTTATTAATCATTAACTATTTATTACGGGTATTACTATAATAGGTACCTTTAGCAATAAATAAATGAAATTGATTTAAATTTAACATAAAAATCATCAAAAAAAAAAAAAAAAAAAATACTCAAATGGGTATTTATTTAAATAAAATAGATATTTAGATATTTTATTTATATAATATTAAAAATACACAACTGATCATAATCTCATCAATTATCATAATATCACAAAGATTTTCGCAAAATTTTTAAATGCTTAGATTTTAAAAATATAAACGTTCAAACATTAATATTTGGTTTTACCTTTCAAACTACTAAACTCTGTACACTGATCGTTTCAGGCGGCGAACTGCGTCGGTCAAATATAAAACTGTACGAGAAGAGCGCGCGTTTATGAAATCGATTCAATTTAAGTATTACGATTTCGACGAATAGGCTTATATAAGTGTAAAATAATATTATCGTACGATAAATGGGTGCGTTTATGCGGACATCATCTAGTTGTTGAAAAATGATCAATAGGCTTGAAGAGGGTGCGGGAAAATCGAATTACGTTCGGGACCACGTGTTCGTAGAAGACGAATACAATCCGGGCACAGTCGTGCTAATAATACGACACCGCAACATATATATTTTATACTCGGCGTTATGATAATACTGTGCCGCGGCGCCATGGGGATTTAGGGACCACGGGAATTACATCCAATTTAGTTATAGTCGCAGTAACCTATATCCGTTGATTTTATTCTATACGCGCGCACACACACTATATATATATATATATATATATCATCGTGTTTACTTTGCGGTGCGTCCTGCACACCAAGAAGGGTAATTGCATTTCTTCGCGCCGTCCACCCTTAAGGGCACTCACGGACGATTGTTCGAACACGTCATCGTTATTGGGATTTTATTTTCACGTTATTACTTCAACGCACAAGATAGTGTGTGTGTGTGTGTGTGTGTGTGTGTGTGTGTGTTTAATACGATTCGTGTAATGTATTCACAAATCGAACAATATACACTCGTTGTGGTGGTAGTGAGTTGAAGTCGCTGACAATACCTTTGGGCTGTGCGCACATCCTCCCGTAGTAGTACGTATATGTTACAACAAAAAACGAGAATTTTGAACAAGCAAAAACGTCCAATAATACCTATGGGCTATATCCGCGATATTGACTAATTAAATAGCTACCTATTAATGTTTATAATACATCATCATATTATCACGCTGATGCGCGCAATTGCATTAAGACGATGAAATCTACGGGAAATGAATAGGTTGGGCGATAAAGATATTACAATGAGTAATATTTTATTTATTTGAAATATATAACAGACGGGCAGCCCAGTAAAATGGCTTACATAATAAATAAAACAAATAATTATTATTGAGGGTTTATAAAATTAAAATTTAACAATGACATAATAATGCCTAATATAGGATGGAGACAAATAAAACACACTTGTCATAGGGACTTTTTAAAACTATTGGTTCTAAAATAATATATTAGTATGATATTATCATAGTAAAATATATAGACCGGCATGCCCACTCCTCTTATATTTTAAAAATCTTTTTGAAAGTTTTGGAAATTTTAAATATTGTTCTGATCATATTTTCAAATACTTAGAGTTTTATTTTTTTTAATGAATTCTTCTTGTGATAGTGTATAAATTCTTTTTTTTAGAATGTGAATATTGAGAACCAACTTTCCATTTTAATTTGTTAGGCAAATGATTTTTTAGAAAACCTTGATATACTATTTTACTTATATAATATCATAATTATTTAACTTATATACTAATTTAAATTTGAACTAGTAGTTTCTGAGGTATTTAACTTCATAATATGAATATGTATAGGTATATCATTTTAATAAAATAGTCTAATGGTTTTTCAAATAAAAACTGATTATAAACAATGTATTATGAACAAACTAAATTTTTTTTAAAATCTTTATTTTTAGTGAATCGTGCACAAGATTTTTATTACAAACAAGCATCACAAAATATATAATTTAGCTACGTAAAGTATAATAATTTAATCATCCCAACTTTTTAAATTAAATTAACACAATTTGTGCCCTTGACGCAGGCACGGTTTACCATACCCCTACTAATACGTTATTAGTTACTGATTGTAACTACTTAAATCGGTCTGATCGTGTTTATATGGGTAAAATTGTTAACGAATTAAAAATGTATCACGAGCCATGGCGTTGATTTATATTATATTTCATATTCTCTTTGCATTAATCGAAATCCACGACAGTATATGCGTAAGTACACGCTATATAGTATAGTGCTATGCAGTTTGAACACGAATATCTATAGCGTGCTATATACGTAGGAGGTACACGAGCGTTTATAATATTATTATGATTTATTCTACAGAAAACTTGATCTGCGCGTGCCTATATGAATGTAAAAATGCAAACGTCATCATATTTTATAATAAAAATAATAACAATAAAATAATGTCGTGGAGAGTTGGCGGCGCTCGGGGTCTTCAGCTCGATCGGTGCGGCGGTAAATTTATAATAATAATACCGATAATATGCAAATTCCGATATATTATGAATATTATAATGTTATATCCGTCTCATTAAGCGGCGCGCGTCTGCTGGTACCTGTATATACCTACATCAGCCCTCCCCCCCCACCGGGCGATCGGTCGTTGACGCTACCGCCACCGGCCACCGGGTTTATGGAGGTTTCGTGGTCGACAGGGAGGATATACGTGTATTATATAACGTACAACATTAAGTATAATAATGATAATTGTTGTTATTATTATTATTATTTTTGTAGCTATTAACTGCACGCCATCGAGTCCGGGGCTTCTGCAAACCCGTCAGCGTGTGTGCGCTCCGCGGCTTGTATATACGCTCATACAATATTGTAATAATATACACACACACACACATATATTTATATATATGTATGTATGTACGCTGCTGGAGCAGTCTCGGTCCTGCCTATTTATTATTATCGGTCGTTGTTCGTTATTTTTCTGCTGCACGACACTTCCAATTACAAGACGACCAGGTGCAGGTAGCCGTCCGGGACGAAGACGGTCGATAACCAGTCAATATTATATTATTATAAGCAGCCAGCAGAAACAGCAGCAGCGACGAGACCCGCGGCGTATAAGAACAAAAAAACAAAAAAAATAAAAAATACGATATTTGAATAAAATGTCTTCGAAAACAAACGGGTCGTTCGGTTAGGCTACGATAATTCTAAAAACATTATCGTAGCCTATTCGTCAATCATTATAACGCGACATTGTTACTTAGCCGTCTGCTATATATATATATATAGTCTTTATGTTATTAGTGGTCTTCAACCAATAAGTCGTGACCCGATTTTGGGTCACTTTTAGCGATTAAAAAAAAATGCATTAAATATATATTTCATTCAATTATACGAAGCAAATAAAATTATTATATAATAGTAATACTAAATTACTTAAAAATTCAATCGTTTTTGCACGTATAAAACAGTTCTTATCAATCAGTTTTTTTCGAAACATATGTGCCGTAAAAACAAATAATAACTAAAGTAAGTTGCGAATCCAATAAAGTTCAACCCGCTGGTTTATACTACGTATTTTATATTAATATATTATACTGTGTGCTTGAAGTTTGTCTGGCAGAGCGCGCGTTTCTGGAGTCTGAATCAACTTTATGATAAACTTATCGTTAAGTTTTTATCATTGTTAAATAGCTCTCAAGCGAAACGTTTCTAGGTTAAAAATAGAATTATATGATTATTCGTTTTATACAATAAAAATAAAAATCATCTATTAAGACAAACTCGAGTCAATTCACTAAAATATCACTTAACATCGCATCACACCATGGCCTAATGGTGTACACATAATTATTTCTTTCTTATTTAAAATTAAAATTTAATAATTAAAAACGGATACTTTTTGACCATTACACGAATTTGTACAGTAAGGCCAGTCATCATCTTAAATTAAAAAAATTGTATTCAGGATTTTACAAGCTTATTATATATTTGCTTACGAATATTAATGTATACGGCAATATATAGTAAGTATGTTATTAATAAAGTATAATAATTACATAACATTAACATCGCCCTAATTGTAATATAGGCAAGTACGTAATGCGTACATAATATTATTATATTATTGAGCACCATGTTATAATTAAATATGATTAAAGTATTTATTTTTTATCCATTTTTGTGTACGATTTCATTTTACAGAGACTGTTTAAAAATCACGTACCTACGTACATACTTATTAAGTGTTATCTGCGGCATTTAATTACAAAAATGTTCAAACCAGAGATTTTTTTTTTTGTCCACGTGCGTTTCACTTAAATCATATGCTTTAGATACGAGTGTTTTAATATTAAGATTAGTGGTGTGTCGAGATATGATAATAACGGCTCGTGACCTCGCGTGTTCCAAGCGTTTAAATAATTTTAACTCGTAATATTATAACAAATGGACTGGTAAAAATAAAATATAGGTACAACAAACGCATAAGTGTTTAAAACGCATAAAATATATTAGTCGTTTTACTTATAAAAATATTTAAAAAACAAAAAATGGAAGTCTTGTTTAAAAAATAAAAATCATCAATTATAAGTTTGTGACGTGTGCGTAATAATGTTTATTATTATTATTATTATTAAGCGTTATTGTTCGTTAAACATTTGTATGGCGCGCGTAAATGTTTTCAATTAAAACACGTGTACAGTCGTGGATGTGATTAAATTCGTGGTTGACCGAGAGTAAAGGGACAATATAATATTATTTAAGTAGGTGCTGTGCAACGTATACTTTTCCATTGTTGAACGCGTCTCGTGCCGAATTAAAAGCTTTTGTGGACGAAATAATGACAGATTAGTTAGTTTATAACTATCGAGCTCGTTTTATGGCCACTGACTTATCACACGGCCATCGGAAAGGATCGGACAATCTTATATATAGAAGCACGGACTTATACCTTTATCCTATATATTATTATTATGTGCACTACAAAGACGACGTGTGTCCCGGGGTCGAAATGCATTGACTCTCCCCGGGGATCGATATAAAAAATACATATACATACGACTCGGCTATACTCTCCAGTTATTCTTTTCCACTGGTCCCTTTCTATTGTCCGATATAGGTACCTACGTTACCACCATTTTTTTATTTTTATTTTTTTAACTTTGATGGCGGTCGTAACCATCTCTGTTTCGTCGTTTTTTACCTTATACGGTTATACTACCTATATATATATATATATATATATATACTGCTGCACAACTATATGTTTCAACCGAAATCACGACGTTTTTGAAACAACGTACTTCAGCTATTATAACACGCGTGTCATTAAATAACCCATCACATCTCCGTTTTTCTTATCGGCGAACGTTTACAATCTGTCGTCGCTGTGTATCATAAAAGAGGGGTTAAAAATAATAATAATACGATATTCTTATACACCACAAGACCCTCGGGGAAAAAAGTAGGTCAAGACATCGTGAGATTTTTTCCAGAATCTTTGAAGTTGTTTACATTCTTACGTCATTACCCTGAACACGGTGAAATGACGAAGACACGAGGACTATATAAGACTTTTGGTGTATGGATACTATTAAAAACGTAATAAACACTACGTAAAATACTCGCTTAGCCTGTTATACTTAAAACAGCATATAAGAATCACGATAGCTATGAAATTTCCAATTTTATTGAGATTTCGTTTCGCAAACGTTATACGAGCCTTTAAAAACTGTTTTATTTATTATTTTGTTAATAATATGGTTGTTTGAAAGAAAATAATTTTCGTCGTCTACTGTAGCGAGAAAGTTTTCTTAGAAAAACAACGAGACGTATCCGTTATGGAAATATTTAAAGACACTGTGTAAACACACCGCGGATACAAAATACAATAATATGATATTATTTATCGTACTATCCAAATCATTGATTATACAGTAATAATACTGAATAATAATTTTTAATGATGAATGTATAGTGCGCACGCACGCGTTGTATTATAATCATATTATGGCTAGAATTAAAAAAAAAAATAAACCGTAAAATGTCATAACATCATATAGTCTAGTATATCCCGTCTTTGATACAAAAATACAGTCGTGAATGTTCTAACATAACAATATTATAATAATTCTGTGCGTTTTTTTTTTTCACAACGCAGACCGACATATAATATATTATTATTACGGACACAGACACGGCATTAATAATCTATCACCCGTTACGCGTTATCGCGTTTTTTACTCCTATATCAATCGCCGAGCTTAATCATCGACAACCCCACATGGCGGGGTGTATCTATTTCCATACGAATCACAATATTATATACACACATACACACCGTCCGCCGCTGTCTCACATTTTATAATATTTTATTTATGCTCCACGGGCAAGGAGCGAAGAACATATATATAAAAAAAAAAAAAAAAAAAATAATAAAATATACCTATAAGAAAAAACGAACACGTTGCGGTAACATCACACTACTCGCTACACGATATAGGCACATAATATAATATATAATGTATATCATAAACACACACACACACACACACCTACAGAACTCTGAAGCTTATATTATGCCGCGTGCTCCTCTCGGCGTTACACACGCGAGTGAGTATTTCGTAAACGGGTTTTGGCGATGTTGGAAGGGAAAAAAATTAATAACAATAATAAAAACAACGAATAAATAATAGTATAATCGTAATATCGTATATTATTATCACCATCGACCGTTTTAAAGCGTATCGGCGTGTAAAGCGTGTCGATGTATGTTTCAGTCGTCAATATTATTATTATATTGCCGTAAATAATATTATACACGCGCGTACGGGCGGCCGGTCTTTTTCACGTATATCCCGTAAATACATATTTTAAAATATTATATAGTGTGTATATAATATTATAATAACACGCGAGTAAATAATAATTATACGACATGTATATAATATTTAATATATTGTACTCTTCGTGTGACGACGGTAATAATAATACCTACCTGCCTATCTTTCAGGAAGCTCTCATTACACACGACCCGCGACTCTTCCGACGAGTGTGTATCGAGTGCGTACACCTGATGAAGTCTAACATACAGAGTGTTCATCTTAACAGTTAACGTGTATTGGGCACATCGAAAAGTGGTAACGTTTTTAAAAATACCTTTTTTACATGGTTTTAACTCGTTAGGTATAAAATACAATTTTTTTTTTTTAAAATCAAAAGTATGTAATTTATATTACTTATAAGGTTTTTACTTTTTTGAATAAATACGTACATTTTTACAAAAAACACAATAATTTTTCACAGTATTTCGACGTAGAATCGATTAAAATCGAATTTCAAACGAGTAGTCATTAATTAGTTGTAATTTATAAAAGTATTTAAAATTTGAACGAGCAGAGTGGAGTTCCGTTGTAGTATCACTCAAAATATTGGTCCACTATTTTGCTCATCATACCATGAAAGTTTAAGTACTTATAAGTTGTATTTTATTAATTACCCAATCTTCAAAATTTGAATATTTTGTATCAAAATTTTGTAAAAAATATTTTGCTTCGGGATATGAGTTAAAAATATACGTTGACATTCAAAAAACTAAAAAAAAACTCAACAAAAATAATTGATTCATTTTCGAAATAATAATCGTCTTAAGTCAAAGGAATCTACCTGTATACCATATTATTAATTGTGCACAGAATTTTTTTTTCATCTTTTTTTTTTGGTGTGTCTTCCGTGTTGCGACTATTAAATATTAATGTATAATAATATTATATTATATTTATAACCACCGTATTTCTTTATAATTTCCAGCCACTTGTTGCGCTATTATTATAATGTTATTACTTAGGTATATAATATATTATACGTAAAACACTATTAATATTATTTCCCAAATTGGTTTGGGTCACGGAATCAACGCGCTTTTCTATACATATAAAGGTATGTAGTTGGGCAAACGCCGAATGTGTTTGTGGACATCACGACGAAATTGGTTACGGAAATGAAGGCAAAATAATATCCTGTACCTACCGTGGACTGGATCTTGAAACGAATTCTCATTTAATTGTTATTTTCATTTTTTTTTTCTTGGATCTTCGAGCGGTGGAAGATAGTTATAATATTGTTATTATATACATTTATACGTACTATTTTGGTTACAATTAAACATCGTAAAATTACGTGAATAATCCTCGTATATTTCGAGATGTTGTGAAATTTTATTATGAAGTTTGACTGAATACGAAAAAGTCGAACCACGCCTTATATACGCCCGTGAAATTGCTATAATTTATCGATCGCTGTAAAATATTTAATATAATCGGTGTACAAACGATCGCGAGATTTTGGTCATATAGGATATCACAAGTGAATGGAATAGACGAATCTTACAGTCGAACAAACCAAATGAAAAATTAAAATGCACGCAGAAATAAAATTATATTATAAACACAGCGACATATTATATTATAATGTATAATATTATTATAGTTATAATTAGAATATAATACTTGGTAAGTTTACTTTTTCCTCTGGACTCATCGAATGTTTTGAACGAAGAACTTAAAAAGTTATATTGACTATATGATAATATACGGGGGTAATATCGTGTAAAAAAACAAATAAAAAAGTAATCTCAGACAAAAAAAAGAAAGAAAGAACATAATGAATGGGCGACATAAGAACCGATACAATTTTTTTTTATGCCTCGACGTGACGTATTTTTGAAATTGAATACGCATAAAATGAATATGTATAAATGTATCCGTCCGGAATTTCATTGTTTGCAAATTTAACTAACACCGCAACTGTAGTACAACACCCGCCGACGTCACAATGGTATGTCAGCTTGTGGTCTACCCGGACAATGGATTGTTCGTGTTTTTTCCTCCAAATTAACATAGATGTCCATAACACGCATATAATAATATGTGTTCGATGTAAAAATAATTTTACGATTTTTTTGTAAGTCCCTACTGAAACGCTGCACTCGTTGTTAAGTGCTGCGCACGTTATTACTTTATCGCTACGGCAAAAAATCGAAATTTACATAAAATGTGCGGCAACATGCCTTTGTCAGTGAGATATATTATAATATTCGCTTATATTTTTCTCGCGTAAATACATCATTATCACTTTTACAGATTCTATCTTCTTACGGTTCTTCGGGAAAATCGTTATGCCGGTCGATTGGTGACTGCAATTGTATGTTACGAATGCGTTCCAAGCGTTTTAATTATGTTGTGTGTTTGAATAAACTCAAGAAAATCATAGTAGGTATTATTATTTTATATTCTTTTTACACCATACAATTATTATTTCATAAGGAGCAGGAAAAATGCCAAATCGACAAAAATTCAGATTATTTAAGATTGCGGCAACGACGAGAGCGGGGCTGTCCACGTTCGACAGAGTGTCGTAGAACGCGTGCGATTGACTGTTTGATCAGACTAACTGTTTAACCAACGATTATTAAGTCATTATTTTGTTTAATTGTAAAATTGGTTTTATTATATTTTAGTTTGTTCTTATATAGAAGAGTTATTAATTTTTCTTTAAAAATGCATTTACCCTTATTTTAGAGTTATCTCGGTGTGTGTATTAAAACATCTGTGGCGATAAAACACTTTCGGACAAGGTAGTAAGACACTGCTGTTATATCTAATTTCTCGTCCAGTATTCATTTTCGTGGTCAGTTGTTCGGGAGTAAAGTAACTTTAGAATATTATAGTATAAATCCTGAGGCTTTCTTGTTTAACTATTCTTTCGTGCAGTACTCGTTATCGACGCCACCAAGAGAAGAAGTAAACAGGTTTACCGCGGGTTTCGATATTTACTTGTTTGACGGTTTGGGAATTGGAAACCCAAAAAAATATCTGTTTTTAATACGTCAAGCCTTTGTGTGACAGCGTATACAACAATTATATTACCCATAATAATATTAAAATTCATTAAAGAAACAGTAAAAATCCTTCAATGTTCTCGTCAAAGATATATGCGCTTAGGTATAAGCTTTAATCCTGTCGAAGCCAGCTAACCTGCAATATATTCTGGAGTTCGCACTAGACTTATATTATTTTAAATCGTGTGTATTCTTGTTTTATTAATGCTTGTATAAACACCGTGTAACTCGACGCGTACTACGGATAATATATATTATATTCTATTTGCTTAATAAGCTTTATTATTCTCTTAAAATAAATTTTAATGCAACAAAATGCCGCTTGGCGTATCCACAGACATGCCAGCTATACAGTACAGCATAAAATAAATAAATTTAATACCTTTACCACGCAATAGCACTGGCTAGTAATATAATACAGCAGTCGGAATGCAAAAATTCAAATAATCTTATTTGTTTATCGTATTACAAATCATAGAGCATCAATAAAATATTTACATTAATTTTACGCTAAATGATTTTGTTCTCTGTATACGTGTAGGCTATATAGTTGCGTTTGTATCGATAGAAATCATTGTTTGTTTTTTTTATCATAGTAGTGCCAGAATTTCAAAAATAGTCGAAAAAAAAAGTGCATACACAATACGTATTTTTATACACATCTATGGTACCGGTATGAAACATTTGAAGTCTGTGTATGATAAATTGCGGTATGAAAAAAAATAAAGTAGACAATTGTTTATTTCAAACGAAGATTTATGCTTATCAGCGGTGAGCGACCCAAAGAAAACCGAAATACAATGAAAAGTCGTCGGAGAGCAAGTCCTACCAAATTTAATTTGGTGATGTGCCCGTTTATACTCGTACAGCGGCGTAGTGTATGTTGTACAGTCTCGAAGGGATAATAAATTTCAATGCTGCACTGCGAAGCGTACGTATTATCATGAGCTAACTGTGGCTGTGGTCTCCGCTGCCGTTGCACGTAGACACCGACGATTTTTCTTCTTGATATAGGTAGGCAATATGATTATGTTAAAATACGCATCATCGCCCGCTCGCGTTCATTTTCGACGTCGAAGTGTATTTTCCGATTTAATAATCTGCTGCAGATGATATTAATGACATCGGTTATTCAGATACCCAGCGTCTCCGAACTATGCATATGCAATTAGTGTTAATTGTTATAGTTATCAACGTAATTATAAACGTTTATAGGTAAAGGTACCCTGTGTACAATTTCCCTGAAATGCTATTTGGATAATATTATAACGATAACGTCATCATACTCAACTTTCCACGTTCGGTTCCTCTCACTTGCATTACAATGGCTGTTTAGCATTTACTGTTTGTACCTACATTTGTAGTGACAATCGCAGTGGCAACGACGTGCCTATTAAACGCCGAAAGAGTACACTAAAACATCTTCACTTGTATAACTTTAGACCTTGTATAGGCATTTATTTAAATTAATTTTCTCTAAAAATCGAAATGAGTAATAATATTATTTTATTTAAAACGTTTAAGGTTAACCAGCTATTAGAGACGGGAACCTAAAAATCGTGTATTGTGCTAGGTAAAATATACACGTGTGTTAGAAATTTATCTTAATTTTAACCTCTATAATAATCGTTTTCGAATAGTGATAGCTGATAAATGATGACAATATTGACTATAGTAAAATGTGTAAAACCATTGAAATACGTACGTACCCATTTATTCGTGAAAATATAGTGATGCATAGTATTTTTGTAAAAAAACAATCAAGACATTTTAGTATAGAGTTTATAAACGAAATCCAGAAAAATGATATAATTTATAAATAATTATGTCCAACGTCACATATATACATCCGAATAGATCCAAAACATTTAATCTTTTATCATTGTAACTGACATAATAAAAAAATATAAGACCGACGTGTGGTACCTATATTATTTATTGTCTCTGCCGAAAACTGCCGCAATCGATCAGATATATTAGCGTCCACGCGTAGGATTATAGGAACAGCATTAATCATTATCGTTAAAAATTAAAATGTCAAATTATATTCGACGTGGAATCGGAGGAATAACAGTTGTACTCTGATGAATTTTGAAATTTAATAGTGTTGTGTTTTTTTTTTTTTTTTCCGAAAACCAATATTGAACGTCGATAATTATTAGTCAATGCCTACCGCAAACAACGTTTAAACAATTGCGACTATTAATTCACGAGGTGCTGTCTGTTGACGATTTTCGATTTTTCCGTTCGCCGTCGCGTAAATACCACACAGCTACAGCATAAGAATACAATCGGCGTGCGTACGACGGCGAGCACAGACACGGAAAATCAAAAACTGTCGGTTAATAGGCGGGCCCTTTAAAAACAATAGGTAACATTTCCGGAGGCCATACGACCATGGCATACGTTAAGCGTTGCGTCTGAGTTCGTTTTTAAAAAGTCGGACGTGTCCCGTATTCAAATTCAAAAATGTCTCCGTGGCTCGTTCGAAATCAACACCCTGGAAACCCGTTTCGGGCGCCTATAATAGTGGCGGAGCATTGCACGCCGGTGATTGTAACGCCGGGCGGCGTTCGCGCGTTTTTCTCCGGTTGTGCGATGCTGTGGTACTTCACAATGCGCCGAAAAACAATGTGTAGCACCATAAATTACCCGCAAGGCAACGAGCGCGTACCCGCCGCACGCGTTGTGTTTACTCGAAGAACGTTGTCGCCGTAGCGTTTATAATTATTATTGTTATTATTATTGTTATCGCAGTGGTTGGATGCGAGTGCGCGGCGCGAATTTCATCCGGTCCGTGCACGCACGTGTACGAAAATCCGGCACGCAAACGGATGATTTTTTTTTTCCGCCACGCCGCCGCAACACCTCTCTTATAGACGACGGCGGTCATACGCATCGCGCCCGGAGATTAATTTCGAAAAAAGTTAAACTTGCTGCTGCGAGGGAGGAACAATAATTGTTAATGCTGTTTTTCTAATTTCCAACAGTCCGCAGAAACATTGCTAAAATATTTTTACTGCGGCAGTATAAATTGCGCTTTATATAATACACGTTTAATTAAAATTGTTATATTCATAATACTGTAATAGTTCAAAGGCCTTTTGCTCTTTTGGGAGATGAAACGATTCGATTGTTTTATTTGAAATGAAACGACTGGCAAAAGTTCTTTTCTGTTTTCAAAACATTTTGAATTATTTTGCTCGTTATTGTGTTTTATACCGTCAAACGCTTCGAAACTAATTGTTTCAAAACCAATTGTTTTCAAATCAACCAACGATCGATGTGGCCAACACAATTGGGGATTATATAATTTATTTACAATTGCATACACCTATATAATAATATGTATTAATATATTAATTAGATTAATCAAATTAATTAAATATACGTGTTTGGATTTGTGCGTGTTTAATACTATTAGAGTAAAACATTTAAATTAGTAATATTGTTTGCGACGTGCCTGCCTACGTAATACGTTTTCTGCAAATTCGGGACATAATTTCATATTTAAATTATATTGAAAAAAAATAATCCCTCGTTTCATGATTTCGATAGTAAACGTATACAAATTATTAATTGTTTATAGATAATATTAACTAATCGTGTTTCATGAATGAATAAAAAAAATGCATAAATTATTTTTGTTAGGTGCGTTTCGATTTTAAGTTTATCGTTCTTGCACCAAATATCATTAGTTGATCGATTGTAAATTTACGATGGAAAATTTCTTACTGATTATAAATTTTTATAATTTGTATTTAAATATGTCATACGGCATACATACAGACTATCTGCAGTGCTTACGCAACCCTAATAAATTAATTTTTATGTTCAGAAATTGTTGCAACTTCTTACTTATTTTTCAAAGATTATTTTAAATTTTTAAACTAAGGAAATATCTCAAATACTTAATGTTTGAAATTCGACATCATTGCCTAAGTCTACCTAATATATTTTAATAATATTGATTTGTTGTGCAGGTTCAGATCTGACGTCTTGTGGATTTTGAGCGGCGAGCTAGCCGGCGTGAAATGAATTGATGGAAAAAAAGACATTTATAATAATATATTATAATATAACCATTTTTAAGGTGCGAGAACGGATAAAGCTCTTCACTGGCGGAATTTTGTGGAATGAAGTCTGCCTGAGTAAGACAAATGGAAATGATACCCACCCTATTTGTCGCCAGCAATGTGTTATCAGGCGTGAAAACGATTTTAAAGGATTTCGCCTTCCGATCTTCCTTCCTTCCCGTCCGTTTTCCCACAACATCACACACACACACACACACACACACATTAACGCACAAGAAAGCTGTTTCAGGTCGCTAAACATCGAGTATATACGGAGAACTCCGGTGAGAGTAGTCCACTGGACGTGACAGCAAAGTAAGATCGTATTATTTTGAGATTTGTCAGAAATTTCTCGACATTACATACCTTCGTTATACATGACACAAAGTTAATCTACTGAGTATTTTTTTTTCACGATAACCGAACCATTAATTATCGTCAACGTGTCTCTTTTAAAAAAAGATTTTATCAGAATACCAGTTTTCTAGTATTATATATATATATATATATATATATATATATATATTAATATATGCTGGTAAACATATTATATTTCCACACTTATTAGTAGTCCATTGCTTTGACGATAATTGTTTTTAAGAAATTAATAAAATATATTCTAAATGCCAGCACTACATTGAACAGTATAGTAATTAGTTACAATAATAACTGATGAATATTAAATGATAATAATAATAATAATATGCGGTCTAACGGTTTATGCACGACGTACAATTCTTCGAAATGATTACTAAAATGGAAAGAACCAACGATTAAGAAGTTAAGACAAATATACACAATCTACTTAATAATGTAGTTTTAAGAGAAGCAACGTTTAATATAAAATACAATACGTGTATAGTCATAAATAGTATGTTAAGGTAAAAAGGTACGAATACCGTTGAAACCTAGGATACACAAAATAGTCTGGACAAACCCCGATTGACATCTGTACTTTGGACTTTAACAAAAGAGATTTGATAAATCTTGGGATAAACAATCGGTATTAGTAAAAGTCCAGAATTTTTTCCAATTGTTTGATGTTTTTACCTTGTATTCTACTTGTATATAATTAAAAATATTATACATTAACTTAATACAAATTATAATATTATCATATAATTAGTATATTAGGTAGAAACTACATTGGCTATTATTAGTATATTATAGAAACACGCATTTATGTTATTATTATTATTATTTTTTTTTTTTTTTATTGATCTTGAGCCCGGAAACTATGGCCATTAGCTGTTTGTAGGTTTTTGTAGTAGGTTTATTGTGGAGTGGGACACGGTTGGTTAGAACACGTTTTGTATGTGTATGCAAGTATTTGTTTCTAAAAACCCGGGTGTGGTCACCCATCCGGGAACTAACAACACTGGCCGGTACGTACACTCAGAGCGTTTCCACAGTTGAGCGTACGATCGCACCACACCGAGCCACAAAGTATTATTATATTATTGACTGTTGAAAAAAATGTATTAAAATCGATGTAAATGACGATCTAAAAATATTTTGTGCGACTATATATAATGCCACAATAGCTAAACCTATAGAAATAAAAATAATTGTTGTTTTAAAAATATACCTAATATATAATAATAATTTTCAATACATTTTTATAATAATGTATTATAATCACAGTTTCATCTTTTGCAGAATATCATAATAATATAAATACGTGTATCTAATATAGGTATATTAGTAGTAAGTAGTTAATATATAAAATCTAATTAACATCAATAATAGTTCTTATTTTTTTTAAGTTAACGTATAATATTTTAATTATATACAAGTATAAAATAAGAAAAAAAATATTACACAATTCAAAAAAAAAAATGTTGGACTTTTACAAAATCTCGTTTGTAAAAGTCCTAACTTTAAATGTATCAACCAGGGTTTGACCAAATTATTTTGTGAATCCATCAACAAATATTTTATATCAAGCAGATTACAAAATTGTGTTTATCTATACAATGGTTTTTTTATTTTCTTCTATCTTTATTATAAAGACGATCAATGAGTTCCTAATTGACATGTATACGTGTCGTGTTTGCACTGAGTAATAACCACACTCTAAAATACGTATATTAAAATGATGACAAAATAATAATAACATTTAAAAAGTTAAATATTTGCAGGTAAAAAATAATACTGTAGTTTTATTTATCTGATATTCTGAACAGCGTGAAACTATTATTTAGGAATATAGGTAAATGTTTAAATATTAGATGATGACTAATTTTGGTATAAAAGAAATAGCATGGTGGTGGGAACTAATGGGTTTGATTAAATGTTGGCAATTGGCATCCTTTTATTAATTCAAATATCTACTTAAACGGTACATTTCTAATACGAAAACGATTTCAGTTAATTATTAATATCCAGCCGAGTTCTCCGTCGTTAAAAATTGAGACAGCCTTTTAAAAATCTAGTTTTTCTAAAACGAAAACAATTTAAGAGTTGAATTATTCGTCTAAAATTGCTTTCGTTTATCGCTAAATAAAAACCTTAACTATGAAATATTGCTGTATACGTTTGACGTTAAATAAGGTAAAATATGATTTATGTAATAATTATATAGGTAGGTACTTCGGGTAAAACTTATACCAGTGCACGACAAAATCATAGAAGGACGTTATACATTGATTATTTTCAAACGATTCCCATATATTATATACATATTATGTCGAAAACAATTTTATTCAGATTACATAAACGAGATTTACTATTATATATCATTACGAGGATCCTATAACTAGAAGTTAGACAACCAAATCACCGTTCAGCTAAATGCTTAATGAGAAGCAATTTTTTTCATTAACTATTAGTCAGATAATATAAACTATTAAGACTGACTGTATACAATGTTATGCCCGAAACTTTGGTTTTTTTTTTTTTTTTTTTTTTTATTCCGAAGCCCATAAAATCATTATAGGCATAATGGGCTCTGCAAGTGGTACAGTTCTCACATCCCACTAAACACGCGCAGGTTTAAATATTGACAGGCAATCGTGTGGAAATACTGAAACGCATAATGACACCACGCTATTGATGTATCATACATTTTTTATAATATTACTGGCCTGATTGCGTCTACTATAGTATATCATAATTTACCAACTCGAACCTATTGTAGACCGCCGTGTCACATACCGCCGGCAAGATTCGCTTTGAACGCGGTCTCCGGACGGCACCGACTTACAGTGCCTATGGAGGTTCTTCATAAGCCTTTCCAGTCGTTTCACGGTTATACGGTTACACTGTACATAATGCATGTTTACTACTTTGCGGTAACCCGTCCGACTGCGGCCGCGCAGACGTCTCGAGCAGCACCGGACCGTAAAATAAATCCCAGTCGCGTTATTACAGTGTGCGAGTGTGCGTGTGTCCACAACAGGTCCACGACGACCGACGGCGGAAAATGAGAGTACAAAACACGAAAAACAAAACCGATCATATCGCACCGAATATTCACCACACCCCTACCCCCTGCGTGCAACGCGTTTTCGGATAACTATATAATACACGTCATATGGTGTCCTCGACGACCCGACGACGACGACGACCGTTCGTGACGTCCGCCGATCGAACGTGCCGACGGAGATCACCCGTTCGTCGGCCTCGGGCTGTACCTGTACTATTTAATGTTGTGCTATGTGATAGTGTGATTCGAAAACCTATTTTCACTGGTCCGATAACACATAAATACGACGAACGTCCAGGTAAACGCGTGAACAATACTGTCGGAGCTCGCCGATCTCTGCAGTTAATAACTATTATCGTTATAATCGTTTGTTTCGTCGACCCGGAGCCGGCAGGGAATGTGATGAAAATCATGATATAATAATAATATAACTGATCGTATAGTACGCAAGCGTTCCTACGTGGCGATTATAATGTGAAAACTCGTTTTATCGGAAAGCATCAACGTTTTCGGAAACATTTTGTTTACCCAATTTGAATTCAACAATTTTTTTGAAAAAAAAAAAAAAAAATAAGCATACGTTTTTAGCTGTATACTTCAAAGCAGAATATTTTTCTGAGATTTGTTCAATTGTAATTAAAACAATTTAATTTATAGCGAGTACCTAGTTAATTAGTTAGAAATATTTACAGTGATGATAAGCGGAGAGGAGTGGCAAAGTGGCACCTTCCAAAATATTGGTCCATTATTCTTGACACGAGACATCTAAATTTAAAATACGTATTTGGATCCGTTAGGTACTTGATCGAATAAAATAATTAATAAGTTCGTATTAATGTAAAAAAAATCTTTTAAATTACAATTGAATTACCTAAATAAATAGTTATATTGTTCGTATAATACTATAAGTAAAAATAATGTAATCACTCGAATATTCTAAGACCCAGATTAATAATAATATTTTATGTGCTAAATCATACATTACTGTGATGACTGGCGTAAAATTGCTTAGACTTAGATACCAAAAACAAACTTCTCAGCAAGGTACTTTCTTATAGCGGCTAAGGTCAAGGGCGCTGTGGGAGGAGGGCATAGTGCCTCCCGGTATTTTAATTAATGTTAATTTTTTCATAATATGTAAAAAAAAATTATTTGTACTGTATAAACGTATAATACTTTTGACTTTGACCAGGTTTATATTTCTGAGAGTATCCTCTTGGTTATGGTGCCAGCCGATATGGTCATGTACATCCGTCCAATTGTCACCAGAGTTTTATTTCAAAAATATATATTTTTATAGCCTATCATTATATTAGCTTATCAATGTCGTCTCTTTAGTCTTTTTATCATCATGAATAACGTATCTTTTTGTGAATAGACTTTAGAGATGAAAACGTATATGCTGCTCTTCAAAAAAGGAAAAAAATTATAACGATAAAATATAGTAAAAATATTTATTTTTTCAAAAATGTCGTTTTTTAATGACTTTAAATGGTTTAAAAGAAAGATACAATTGAGCAAATTTGTCAGCATATCAGAGGATATAGAAATACAAAAGAAAACCTACACGAGCATAAAAAACTCTGAGATATCGCTATTTGCAATTTTGAAACTATATTATACAAAAAATATTAATTTCAGTATTCTCCAGAAATTTTAACCATATTATGTTTATCTATACCTGAGAACAATATTGCTGATTATTTATTATTAGTACATTTCCATACCAAAAGACCTTTTCGTTTACCAATTAATTTATATTTGTATAAATACACTAGGACTAATTCTTTGCCTTTTTAAGATAAAATATTTGTTATATTATTTATATCCACGAAAAAAAAAAATTAAATCTAAAACTTTTTTAACGTACTTTGAACACGACCACAGGTGATCAAACACTAATTACCGTAAACTGAATTATTTCTATAATAATTTTGGAACTTAGTTACTTATTTTAATAACATTAATGTTTGCCCAGTGCTAAATGTTAAAAACGTCGCGTTTAATAATGGTCAGTATTACAGATAAAACTAATATTTCTCCGGATCTATATAATTATTTATTAACCGATAACATTGTCGATAAATCATAGCTCGGCTCGTTACTTGTGTAAGTTTGGTATTATAATAATTGAAAAATCATAATAATAAGTAAAAATAATAAATTACAACATTTCGGCAACCTGAATTTGGCGACGTCGGATTGAATAATCTATGCTTAATGGTGACACTAAAAAGGCATTCAATGCTCAATCGTGTTATGCTCAATGACAAAAAATATTTCCAAAAACGTTTATGATTTTTGGGAAAATGAGAGTGTTAACCTACAAAATAATTACCCTGTATACCTACGCCGTGTGTGACGAATTTATTATGATTTAATAATAATAATAATGCCATACGTTCCTGTATAATAAATATAGTAACAGTATTGGACAACAAACGGACTCCTCGTCGATTTCGTACATCATATCATTATCGTGCGCGTATATTGTACAATAGATATTCTTATACGCGTCACGAGGTAAGAAGGATTAAAAGAGCGAATCCGGTTTTAGGTCTCGTGAGTATTTTTTTTTATTTATACTTAACTCCGAACACCCACAACAACAATAATTATTGTGGACACCGTCTCGTAGAAGACTTACGACTGCTCGGAAGGGAACACGACGTGTCCTCGAATGGTTATTGGCTGTAAACACTAAGTCCTCGTTTGGCTTCCCGATAATTCAATGCAACACAACTGTTTCGAATCTGTGGGCCGGCCGTGCTTCTTGTACATACCCATTTAAAAGCGTAATAATACCGGCGGATCCAAAACGCAAAACGTTTTAATGAGATTTCGTATACATAATATTATATTGGTCGATGGACATCATCATAGGCCGAATATTATGATATTGTTACGTATCGTAGATATGCCATCGCCGAGAGAATGTCTTAAATTGTGACCGTCTTCGAATACAATATTCATTTCGGAATAACATTGAGCCAAGTACTTAAAAGCTAAATTTTAATATAATAAACTTTGCTCTGTATTAATGCCCGGTTAGTTGTAGGTTAAACCCAGTGATGTTCCCATCAAATTTGTTGAGGGAAGTATTACATACTCGGCTACACAGCACAGTTTTAACAATCTCAACGAAAAATAAAGACATGAATCATCACAAAAGCTATTTAATCGTTTTTTTTTCTCAAATCGGTCGAGACATGAGAGTGTACATAGCATACCTATGATTTTTTAAAAAAATCTTGAGAGTATACGGCCCTAAGGACTATGGGAACACCACTGTAGGTTATAGGTATCTACCGGCTACCAATATATACTACACAGTAATGCAGCCACCATAATATTGCGCATGATAGTAGTTTTTCTTAATACAACAATTTATAATTAAATAACACTAATAATTTTTATTATTAAACGACAATATATTGCTCGAATTTTATTTTCAAATAATCACGGTGCATAGTATTATATCCATGTGAAAATTAGTTCCAGTTCTTGGCTAAAAGAACCTTTGGCGGCACTTTACTCGAGACACTCAATTTATTTGTTCACTTTAATCTCTTAAGTGGGGCGTGCTCTATTTACCTTTTCTTTTCGTGTAGGCTTTTGAAAACATCTAAGGTTAATTTCTTCGACCCCTGTGTCGTATTGTGTTTTGAACGTTTCGATGAAAGATTTTCAAACGAGTAAGTACACGGAGTATTTATCAATCGTCCGGGAACGCCGAGTAACTTCAAGTGTCTTGTGTTAAAAGTAAATCTACTATTGTGCTTTTTTAGCATATACCTGTAGTTCATTATAAGTATTTACATTTACGTAGGTAGTCGTATAAATTAGTGTCGTTAAACTGGAATACTATATGTTGTTTATATTTAGAATTGATCTGCATTTAATTAATTAATTATAAGAAGTTGAATTGGCGAGTCTCGTATTCATAAGTCACGAATTTTTACGTTTTGTAAGCAACAACATTATTAGAACTTCACGTAACAACTGAGATATTTTAATTAACTACCCACAGAGAATTATATCATGTTAACAATATGAATGTAAATAGTTTATTATTAAATAGAACAGAAAAATAAAATCATTTAATGAGTTATTCTTTTATTTATAATATTATAATAAAATATTAAACCAAAAATGATTACAATTCAACTGTTATATAGAGCTTAATGATCAGTAAGTAGTGATAAACATTAGTTGAGAGTGTATAATCCAAACATGAGTTATATAATTAATATATCGAGTACTTAAATATTGATTTTACTTCTTCGTTTTAAGTGCCTTGAAATTTAGTATTCAACTCCATACTATACTATCATTTATTTTAAACATTATTTTTTTTAATATATAATTTATGTTTGTATATTAATTATTTTAATTTAAAAATAAAAACAAACTAGAATTTAAAATCTAAATTTGAATGTTATTTTACTCATTTGTTTAAACTTGAACCTTTGATGCGTAGATATCAGAAGGAAATATTTTAAGATACAAAGGTAAAGTAAAATATTTTAAAAGTATTTACTTAACTTAATTTTGACTCTATTATATTGTAAGATTAACTTAAGAGTTATTTACAAAAAAAAAAAAATAACTCTTACGTTAAAAGTTAATAACAAAAATAAGTAACTCGTTATTGAACTTAAATAACATTAACTTAACGTTTTAACTTTTAACTCGTTAGTACATTGACGGTTCGACGGTTTCTAACTCCTGCAGCCTTGCCGGGTACTCTTTCATAAGTTATAATAACGCATTATGGCACCATTAAAATAATATAACCGGCGATCATGATTTGGTTACGAAATGTATAAAATCTTTTTGCGATGAAATATTGTAGTATTATTAGACACAATTTAACAATATTATTATGCCTTAATTGTTGTATAAATCAGGTAAATTGTATATAAAATATACCGGCATTCCGATATACTGACTAATGATAAACAATAATATTAGGTATACGATCCACCTATATGCCGTTCTTGTAATTCTTCCTTAACTGTCAAACATATCATCATCTACTGCCAAATATTCACGGAAGCCCGAAAGGAATGCGAAATACCAGATAATCTTTACGAAGCCATTGGACCCTATGCTGACACATCTAAAATCATAACTTTTTTAAAAAAAATTGAATTGTACAACTTAATCTAACCCATCCATATTTTCATATATTTTTTTTTTTTTTTTTGTATTTTGTTCTCTCGTTATAATTGTTAAACCCCATATGTACTCCACTATATAATCTATTTTAATTTGTAAGCTAATAACCATGTTGTTGATGCTGTAACAATAAAAAAAAAAAAAATATTAGGTATAATTTATGTATAGCTTGACATTTAATATTATATTTATTTTATGAGCTATTAAAATCAGATATATTAGTAGGAAAAATTTCAATTATGCAAATACAACACGGATATCTGCAGCGCCTGCGTTAAACAGTTTATTATTCGCGTATATAATAATAAAATATCGCTGAATATCAAATCTTCAATCCGAATATTATCACGATTTCCATTTATAGATACTGTCATCGAATGTCACTCTACAAAGTCGTCGAACAGCTTGGACAGTTTCCACAATATTCACTATTACGGCCCATAATAAATGATGAATCTAGGCTACGGACTAAACTATGTAGAACATTTCATATGTTTAAATGGACGTCCTGTGTCCATGCTCCGATGACACACTGTCACGCGAACCGCGTTTTAATATGGCCATTTACTGTACAGACTACAGAGGCGACATCGAGTCAATATATTACTATTATCTCCACCCAGAAACGTACCTATGAAACAATTTTTTTTTCGGTCCGTTAACATGGTATCCACTCCGTGTCGAGAGCTATTAAACCTATCGTAAGGTCATAAAAATAATAAATTGTCGTAAGCAATGTTCGTAATAGCCGCAGGTATACTATTTACATACACATGTAGGTATTATATTTTAATGTGCAGCATTATTCAAATTGTACACAGTCAAGGACTGTGAGATTAATTTAATGTAACTATAATATTATAATATTTTTAGATACAAGCTCCGTTTTTGAAAAGAGAACCAATGTATATTTAATGTATAATCTTCTTGTATCAAAATATGTTACTACAATTTAATTTGATGTCAATAAATATTATTATTATTATTAGACACGATGAACGACTAAAACTATCATTGGTACCTACATAATATTATATACGTATGTTACTATGCAGTGTCCATATGAAATGTTAAAACAATGTTACATTGGGTTTGCCATAACATTTTGGACCCGATTTCTGATATATTTAGTTTTAATATCATGTTTACAAAGTCAATTTCAAATATTTAATCGTCGAGCTATAATTAATTAACTTAAAGTATTTGTTTAATTAAACGTTGGAATCGACGGGTTGAATTTTTTATTCGTCTGTACTGCGTTGTTCGACGGCATTGCCATAGTAAAATGAAAATTAATGTAATTTATATAATATTAAGCACCTCTGACTTGATACCTTCTCTTCGCCCCCGGGAAAAAATGAACAATTATAAAATACGGTGCTATATATCGGTATATCTCTGTTTCAGAGTATACCTACCTCAGTTCACGTGTAAATCGGCATCGGTTTAATTCGCTTTGTGGAATATTTTGACAGAGAGGGCAATCCGCCAGTGTTGGATTGGATATAGCACTCTATATATTTTTGAACGTGGTTCATACTATACTATAAACTTTTCACATATCTCTAATAAATGACATTTTTGTCAAAATCTATTTTTACGTTTTTAATCTATATACGCTACAAATATACGAACCACCCGGCTAAAATAAATATATCTATCAATCGTTTTCCGTTTTATCGTTATATAATACAATAGGTACTTGTGAAAACCTCGTAAAAATCGGTTCATCCGTTTCGAAGCCTTTCCTGGACAGACATACAGACAGCCAAATGTATCTGCAGCATGTTTTTTCTTGCAGTATTACATTTAAAAATCACAGTGCATAAAATTTGAATACTTTGCATTTGTTGTGCGAAATATAAGTTTGAAAAATATGCGACAGTAAATAATTACAAAACAAATAATTTCCAAAAGCTTTGTTTCACAGAAATCCCAATAAATATAAAATCCGTAATTTTAATCGTAATCTGGATTATTTTATCGTCGTTATAACATAGGCATGTAGACCATGTAGTCAGGTAGATAATAAACCAGAAGACCAACGTGACGGGACGATGTCTGATAATGTATGTTTGGAGCCAGTTTTTAAAGCAATCGAAAACGGTTATCAAGGAACCTATTTATTCGACCGTCGACTTTCAGCGTATGGCAATAATTTACAATTAATGGAATATTCTAATATCTGCAAACCATTATTGCACTAATAAGCGCATACATTTCTTCTTTGTTTCATAACGGTTATGGCACATACAACTTTATACGAATACAAGTGTTTTTTTTATATACATATATATATTATACGTATTCAATATTATTTCGAACGACTTTTGCCACCACCGCCGCCCCTCCCGAAAACAAAAATTTTAGGTCCACCACTGCCCAATGCGATCTGATAGCACACTGCGTGCTGTTGGCGATAAAAACGCGGGAACGTAGTTTTTCACTCGAGAATAAAAGTCGAAATTCGATTCGCGTTTCGTTTAGAAATATCGAAAAAACACACGCTTGTCTTATATACGCCGTAAGCGCGCACGCGTTTACGATCAATAATGCTCTTAAACGAAGTCGTATTTCTTTCAAATAAACAATATATATATATATATATATATATATATACGAGGCACCTCTAAGTGTATATATATATAATAGTATCTCGCGTCCACGTTTGCTCTACAATACCTAAACACCTCTAAACCGCACACACACACACACACACACGCGCAATGTAACGTGTGATATGTATATAATGTACACACGTGCGGGGCGCGTTAAAAAAGCCGTGGCGAGTTCAAACAATCCGAGAACAAAACGTCGAGAAATCTTAAACGTATGTGCTCGGACGCATATTGCACGCGCGGTTTTGTTGCTCGCGAACGCACGCGCGTGCGAGTACGATTTTCTACCGTTTTATTTTTTTTTTTATTTTCTTTTTTATTCGCAATTGATTCAGCGCCTCCGGGGACGTGTCTCGAGAGTACGATATACCCGTATATATATATATATATATATGCGCAACGCCGCCGCCGCCGCGAAACAAAACACAATACACTTATAATAATAAAAAACAAACACCAGACCGAAAACCGCGTGTACATATTGTGCGCGCGCGCGCTACCCCTTCGGGGGGGGGGGGGGATCGCAATAAAAATTTTCGCCCGACGAACGCGATATTAAATTCGGGCGGGCAAAAAATATACGAAACGAACCCCCCGGCCGCGGGACCGAAAGCGAAAACGGCACGGGACGCCCGCCGCCGCCGCCCGCACGTTATAAACAACATTTAAACGAGCGCGGCGTTTTATTGCCGACGAGCGGGCCCGGGCCGACAATGGGACCCGCCGGCCGAGCCGAATCAATTTGATTTCGGATGTCCGTTAAACTTTAACGGAACGTCGCGAAAGCTCGGCGACGGTTCAACGCCGTCCGACGGGCCGACGGATGTACGAGGAGGATTTTCTTCGTCCGCGCGACTTCGGACGTTTAATTCCGGCGATCGAACGTTGTTGCCGCCGCCGCCGCCGCCGCGTCGTGTAAACTGTTGTCGGTTTTTTTTTTTTCCGCCGATTTTACGTTTGCCGAAGACCCAGCTGAACATTGCGTTCGTTCGACCCCGCCACCGACGGGCGACAACGGTTCGTGTTTTAATAAAATCGCAATGCTCGTCAGACGAAGGGTTTTGTTCAGAATTTTTGCACGTAGATTTATTTTTATCATCCATTATTATAATAACCGTCATTGTGTTATTGACATTTTGTCAAACATTTTTCCAGGTCACCAATTCCATTTCACGGACAAAGAATTTTGTTCCGAAAAAAATTGTTCAAATACGCCGCCGGGTCGTTTCTATTAATACCTGCATTACTGTCGCAGGATGGCTTATTCAACAGTAGTTAATCTGAATTTGTTTCATAATAAGAACATTGTGTGGCGTGCATCTTCGCAATAGGTTTCATTATTTTAATCGACTTCGTTCAAATATCCTATATTTGTAGTATTATTGTACTTACAATTCCTTTTTCTGCATGACAGAAATACCTACATGTGGCTTATAAATAATACGCAAATAATACATTTTTGAAAATTACGACCCAGCAAAAATAAAAAATTGTAGATGGTATCTCATTGGATTCGATGTAGAGAAACCTATATATAGTGCGCAAGGGTGTAATTTTTACCGATTCCGATGGCACGGGATCAGCTTTAGTTCGAAATCCTCAGGATATAGTGTTTGTGCCAAATGAAACGAAAAAAAGAGATCTGCCTCCAGTTATTTTCCAATTTATCGGCCGATATCACTTGATAAAATACCAACCCTTGGACTAATAACACGCCATATTTTACGGGAACAATGAAATGGATTTTTTTTAGAACCCACCCAATACGTTTGTAAAACTGTACTTATAAACATTTCTCCGAATTGTTATTAATTGGCAATTGCTGAACAAAAGGTTTTTTTTTTTTTAGTCGTTCCCAGTGGAATTTGAAAATTATTTATTAGCACAATGATTATATTTGTTCAGTTACATAAATAAATTTACTTATTCGAATCACTGTGAACAAAAAGGTTCGTATCAAAAAAATAATTAATATTCAAACGAAAAACTTTAGATACGGAATAGATTACATTTAAGTATCTACTTACGTCGGTCAGTATTCGTCATCAGTAGTTAAATACCTACTAATATTATACCTGAAATTATATTATTGCATATAACATCACAATTAGTTATATTACGTATTACGTGCCGAATTAAAGTCTGTGTTTGTTTATGATTATTACTTGTAAAACAGTACATATTTCAAATGCAGATCAGATTCCAAACGAAATAGAAATCGCACAAATTTGCCTTCGTAAATAATCAATCGTCTCGAAACAGTCGAAAACATTACCCGTTCGGATCGACAACAACCGGCCGAAAGTTAAAATGGAGGAGACGCCTATGATAGACGTATTATTACTGTTTTCTATGTATCTACAAAATCTTTTGAACACCGTCTTATGATAAATAATCGTGATTGACGCAAAAACAATTTGACAAAACAAACAACAGCGTCACTGTAAAATCGAGTTTTTAATTTTGTTGTAAACGCACCGTGCGCACAACCCGACCGAGTTCATCAGCAGTCCGGCCAGACATGATCGAATATTCGAATTGAATCCATACCAAACGCAATCGATGGTCAACCGTAGTTGCAAAGTGCAATAATATTTTGATTTAGATGATTATGGTTGGATGTTGCGTGAGAAGACCTTGATATAACTGGAGTAGGTAATAAGAATGAAGAGACAAGTTCAGGATGGAGAAAAGTGAAAGAAGGTCGTAATTGCGTCGTAAACCCTAGGAGTGTATTAAATTTCGGGAAAAAATAGACGAAGAAGAATAAGACTATACGCTAAATTCAATGGCGTACTCAAGATTTTAATACTGTGGGTCAGCACACACCTCACGAGAGGCCACCTGTGTATTATGTAGGAAACCAACTATAAAATCAAAAATCCATTTATATCAGATTTTGATAGAGCATAACTAATTACATACAAAACAAATGTACATTTTATAAATTGCATTTTAATCGATTGTTAGTCAATTGACAGATAACCCATATTATTTAAAGTTTGCATTTTAAATAATCTTAATTTAAGTACTTACACTAATACGTTTTTCCGCAGTTGTACTGTACATACTATTTAGTGTCAATAGATATAAGCATTACGCATATATTTATTTGAGCAATAAATTATTTGGACCAATAAAATATGTATGTAGTAATAATATTATACTATATTAATATATAATAATAAAAAATATTAAAAAAAATTCACTTCGATCGTTTAATGAAGGCATATAAAAATAGATTGTTGGTCCGCAGAAATCGAATGAAAATTTATCCAAAACGGTTAAAATAAAACATTGCCCATAGTTTGTGTTCTAATATTTATAATTATATCTCATAAAAGAAACAATAATACATCATGGTATTATAAATATTTGAGAGTGCCCTGTATACAATTTTATAGTTATTATTATTATAGTGTATATTTGTTCAAATAAAATTGTATTTAAGTCAAAATAGGGCCACATAATAATGTGAAAAAAAACTGTGGGTCAGACCCTTCAACCTCCCCCCCTCCCCCTTTCCACGAGTCTGACTTTAAATTATATTATCAATGAAACAGGATGTAACAGAAATAACTGTCAAATGTAATTGAACTATTAAGTCTTATTTCACATTTAATATGTGGAATAAATAATAATACTTTGATTCTAATCAGTACCTAATCAATAATAATCCGCTTAAAATAAAAAAAATGAATATTGATTAGAACAACAGTTATTGCACGGTTAGTTAAGTCGGTCGATTAAATATTTTGTCAGTTTTTTTTCTGTTACACGTGTATATAGATTGTCCAGAGTTTCAGATTCGGTTAACTATTTTTTGTTCATCGAACAAAACACGTGAAATATTATATATTATAATGTCGTCGTTTCGTCTCGCTAAATTTAGCGGATCACATTGTTGACTATTACGGCAGTTGTTAATATGGGCACTACAAGTACGGCGTAGAGTGTGGTATTCAGCACGGGAATACAAAAAAAGAGGCTATGCTGTGTGTGCATGTTGCCGTCAGTTTTCCGGTTTTTGTCCCGTCGGCGAGACTTTCATAGGCGCGCGTTTGACAAAACGATTGACCCGAGTTTGATGCGGTCGGCGATGTGTCTTATACACGTAACAATAATATTACACGTCCGCCTGAGTTTTCCGGAACCGGAAGTAATGAGATATTCACGCGGAAAACCGCCATGGAAACTTTACCGTCGTCGTTGCGGTTGAGCCCATATATATCTGCACACGCACACACAATATATATGCGTCATGTAAATATACATAATATATATATATATACACACAAGTATATGTATACGCGTAAGAACATTAGAATTTTGAATTTCATTAAAAGGAACGAATTATTACACAACATTTATTGTAATATTAAACTCATCAAAAATGAACAAACAAGTCAATCAAGATTTATTATATATTGATTTGATTAAAACAATACGTTAATATTATAGATAATCATAGAGTGTGTATATACCTTTAGTAATTTTAAAATCGTATTTAGGTATGTTTTTTTAAATACCTTTTTCAAATTGTATTTAGTAATTAAAATTTGTAAACTAGTCATGGTTATTATGTAATTTTTTTTTTTCATAGTTTATTTGATTTTGTTTTACTTGCAGATATCATAAAATGACATAATTTTAATGAAAAATTTACAGATCAATGCAGCTATAGTAAAAAAAAAAAAAAGACTGATAAAGATAGATAAATCATTTTAGAAGTTTAAAATCGACGAGTTTATTATTTGTAATTAAATTTAAGTATTTAAGCACACCCTCAAGCACATAAAATAGTTAAAAATATGATAAACATGCAATGTAATGCATAGGCAAATAATTGAATCAAACATTTTTATATTAATCTATATAATATATATTATATGATATAAGTATTTAAAAATAAAATTATCAAAATAATATCGTATCGTAGTAAATACGTCGATGTCAACAAAACTGCAATAGCTTAATGTCATTAATTATCGCCCACATTAGAACAATAATAATTTATTCGTATACGTATCGCGTCAGTGATGAAATAGTTCAATATTAAACAAAAATGTAGCAAGCATCGTAGTTTCGAAAAATTATTTTCATATTATAACGAACAAAATGACATTGATTAAAAACAAAATAAAATACTATGTGAAATGTGTTAAACGCGCAACGCATTATACACACGGGCGCTTGAATAATATATGTATGTGCGTTTTCAAATTACAAAAAGTCCACTATCTAAATGACACGGACGCCGGGCGGTAGTCGTTTTACAAATATACGCGAGTGCACTTATAGTCACTACCGCAGGCCGCAGTTGTTCGCCATCAATGTTTGACGTCTGCGAAGTTGGCTTCCCGGTTGTACACAATTCACTCTAAACCCGTGCCAATATCTTGCAACTCGTTCGCATCACGCTTTTTGAAATTTGCGACTTCATACTTTCACCGCAATCAATGATTTACTTTTAGGGTGGCCAACTTCACGTAGCCCCCGACTTTGCTCAATTCACTCCAAATCTATACCAATATTTTGCAGCCTATTTGCAACCATCTGCAACACGCTCTTTAAAATTTGCAACTCCATAATTTAACATATATGAATATTTTTGTGTCGGGGTGCTGACTAGTATAAAATTCCCTCGTACCTATTAAGTGGTATAAACAAAATAATAAACACAACTTTTTTTTTAACATAGTAGGTACCTAATTATATTATTATAGGGGTTCCTAATATTTTGCAACTTATCTAAGATGAAGTTTTATTTTGAACCATAATTTAATAACGAATGAAAAAAACTAAACCTGACACATATGTTAGGTATGATAATAATGTATTGTAATAATGGTATTTATAATAATTATTATTTTGATATTTGCTAGGAATGTGTTATGTTAAAATATTTTGTCGATGTTTTATCATGGGTTCCAACTTTTAATTGTTAATTTTTTACATTATCATTAATGTAATTGTAATATATAAATAAAAATATATACATTTGTATTTTATGTATATACTTTATAATATATAATATATATCTAAAATTATTAAGAACCTTTTCCTTCTGGTATAAAGAAAAACTGCTTATTCTTTGTATAAAAAAAAAAATTACAACATATTTTTTAATAACAATTATTATTGAACATTATGCAAATTTTAATAATTAATTATTAATGAAAACATAAAAAAACGAATCACTCAAAACGTATATTAAAACATGTGACTTAATTTCACATTTCTTAATTCTTTTTATTTTTATTGTTAAGTATTATATACTTCCCAAGTATTCACTTTCTTTATATATGCAACATAATGGGCATTAATATAATGCACTGCACCAACTAAAAAATTTCTAAAAAAAAATATTCAATAAAAAGTTAATATTTTAAAGAAAATAGACTATTAAAGAACTATTTTTTTTTTTATTATAATTTGTCGTTAAATATATACAAGGTAACATATAATTACATAATTTATTAAAGTTATATATTATCATTTTATTATTTAATCTTTTGATTTCAGTAAAAAATGTGATATTAGGGTACATCTTTCATTAAATTTGTTGTTATTTTAAAATATATGTCTGTTATTTGTACATACTTTTTTCCCTAGGCCATTATTTCTACTGGAAAAACTTGTAACTCATCATTTTTTTTTTTAAATCCATCTCTATATCAATGAATAAATGTTTTCACAGATATCTTATTGATTTTGCATTGCCATCATACTGCGTGCATTCAAAATAATTGGACTTAAATAATTAAAAATGTCCTTATTCTATAGTACTTCCACTCCATTTGATAACTTAATAATTATGCTTGTAGATACCAAGTCAGTATTAGTGCATCCTTTGTCACGCGTTATCTTTTCAATTGCCGATATTTTATAACTCAATAATTTCATTACAATGTGTAGCATATTACATCTGGCATCGATAACATATACGCTTGTCACACCTGTATCCTCTTTGAAAATTGTGAATTGTTTTCCGATTTTTTCCGCGGGGCGTAGTTCTATAGAGCAAAAATTGTTCCGTTATCAAATCGTGTATTCTCTAAACACAGCTCTATTTCTATCGTCCGCCAGGACAACAAATCAGTCGATTCGTTATTATAATCAATTACAAAATTTTATTCATAATATATTTAAGCTTAGGTCGACGCTGGATCTTACAGGAACGTTTATTGACGACGGTCGAATACTTGATGATTATTTATAATTAAGAATACCAATTCTGCAGCTATGTAATGTAATATAAGTACAGAACTGTTCATGGGCAACGTTAGTATCAGTCTATAAGTGTGTACCTTCTATATACATTTATATTTTATGTTATACACGATGATAAAGCGACGGAGATGACTGGCCTGCTAGATACTCAAAAACGGATTTCTAATTCACATTCTTTTACATGCAAAAAAGCACCAGGCATACGCTGGCGGACCGTATCGTTTGATCGCCAATTTTCATAAACCATGTGAGATTTCTAGACCCTCGAACTCGACTTTATGTTAAATGATGGTTCAAAATAAAACTTCGTCTTCAATAAGTCGCAAAATATTAGGAACCCTATAATAATTAACCTATCTACTTAAATCATTAATTTATGTTGTAATTAAAAAGTTTAATTAACAAAAGCTGTAATCGTTCTACTCGTGTGTTATTAAACCGCGCGACCGATGTAGGGTTAAAGTACGGAGTTGCAAATTTCAAAGAGCGTGTTTCAGATAGTTGCAAATAGGTTGCAAAATATTGGTATAGGTTTGGAGTGGTTTGGGTCGGAGAGGGAGGGGTGGGGGCGAGAGAGGCAACTTCACAGACGTCAATATTTGATCAAACGCTTTGCTATAATATTATACTTCCATACCTGCAATACAATTATTATTATACCTATCATACCCAATAAATCGAGTACGTATGCTGAGCTCCGATGTATCAAATATAGGCCACCGGTATCGAGGTAGGTACCTAGATCAATGAATACGGCGTTGGGTATGGATTACTATAGTAATAGGTTATAGGTATTATGTCTATACAATATATACGCATTACTTGCAGCGGGCTGAAGTCTATGCGATAGAATTTCACTCGTCGCATGCAAGGAACGTACCTACTCATCGAAAATGTTCTATTGCGTCCCGAATATGTGTATTCTCGATTGCGTTATAACACACACACACACATTGGTTCACAATATAACTTTTTTTTTTTTAATTATTCAATTTGTTTTACACTTTGTTTCACAAAATATCAATTTTTAAATGGTCAGTTATAGAAAATTACAAATAAACAAATTACAATTAATATTACTAATACAGTCAACAATGAACTTAGTTATACTCTATACATTTCGAAAGTTTAAAAATGTATTTGTTATGAAACAAACTAATAATAGGTATATGCATTTCTTAATGGTATTTGTAAACCTATTAGTAAAAATTAGATTAGTCAAATTAGTAAAAGGCATATAAATTGTAAACAATTAAAAAAAATTAATTTATTTATAATTTTCTATCAATAGCAGTTTGGTATTTATGACTTTTATTTTTTTTTTTTTGTACCCAATACAATTTGACACAAACGCATCCGTGACACGTCCACTAAACTTAATGTCGCACTATTAACTATATCTAACTGATAAAATATACCTTTATCATACTAGCGTGTTAATCAATACAATTAATTTAACCTCTATAGAATAGGCTATTCGCATCTCACTCATCAATACTTAATGAAAAGATATGTACACCCGTCACAAGCATCAGCTGCGGTACTTTCATCAAGGTTAGGCATATAACCTCACTGAATTACACATTATGCGAAAAGTAGATTGGGAATATCCGAGTCACCACCCAGAGCATCACAACCCAAACCCAAGCAGCATCTATAAAATGTTCCATTTCATAATAATAACAAACTTTCTAAGGCAAATATAGTGTAGGTATGTATTTATTTAATTTAAACATAGATATATAATTACTTATAAATGCAATCGTAAACGTTTCTTACTCAACAATTTTACTTAAAATAATTAAAGTACAAACTATTGTATTTAATTGGCATTAAAATGCCGGGGACATTGTTTAAAAAAAAAAAAAAAGAATAAAGACATAATGGACAATATGAAAACCTAGTTTTATCTTTATAGATTATGCGTAGTGTTTATAAGGTTGTAAAATGAATAATAAGCAACTAAGTGACGTAACCGGGAGGGGAGTTAAGCGGGTTGCCATTCTCTCCAATACTTGAGTAAAAATGTATTAAAATTATAATTTCTATGAATGTTGCAAAGTCCGAAAATGTTTTATACCCCCAACATTATGAGCATATGAAACTTATGAGGTATCCTATTTAAGCCTACTCTGTATGATAAACTAGCAGCTCTCCTCCTCACATAAAACAAAATGTGGCCACACCATCAAAAAAAAATTAAAACAAAGTTATTAAATTTTAACCAATAAATCTAATTATCGATGTTAATAATCTATTAATTTATAATTCAAACGGCCTGGTAATTAATTAAAAACATAATAGATAACATATAAGACACAGACGCAAAATAGAGATTTTAATCCATCATGTACACTTTCTTCTTTCGGTCAATTTCTGTGCTCGTAATAATTTTATCTCTCGTTTTGGTTTCGATGTTTATAGTATTGCATACCCTTCAACTAAACCCGACAACCTATACACAACAGGCAAGTACCTATACCTATGTATACTTCATCATGTATTCAACTTTCAAGTAGTATTATTATTACTACCATCATCATTCGTTTGGTTATTTAACTGTGAAACTTTTCCCAATAAAACTATGTACCTACGAGTATTATATTATTATTGAAGTAGGAAGAAGATAAAATGTAGATTTTAGCATTAAAGCGTGTGGCAGAGATACACACTTGGATAATTAATACTTTATTGCATTTGAATTTAATGTAATGTATTTTATGTATAGAGGTACCTGTATCCATCGCATCGTCACACCTCATATTCGATCTGATAATAATATAATGAGTATTATTACTGGCATAATATATTTTTGGTCTTACTGAATCTCGGAAGCGTAAGCAGCTGTAATCGTATATTTTTTTAACGAATCCGGAAACACACATAATAATACGTAAATAATTATAAATTAGTTTCTAGAATTTGTTATTCAATATTTGTTTATTTTGGTAAATTTTTTGAGTTTTTTTGCCAGCCTCCGACTTTGTCCGATCAATTCGAAAAGTATGCCAATATTTTGCAAATTTTTTAAAACTGTGGTGGAATAAATGGTTGTACTCATATGAATTATGATTTCGAGGCAGATGAAATAAGCAATGATTTCTAGCGTTATTATTTATTGATTATTTTTTTTCTCTAGTATTTTGTCTTATTTGTAAATTCTAAATCCCATTATAAATTAAATTGTAAAATATTGGTATATTTTTCAAATCGATCAGAAAAAGTCGGGGGGAGGGGACTGCACGGCCATAGATTTATTTATTTTAAATTATAGGTATACGCGGGATTCCGAATTCGGTAAGAAAAATCACTGTTTCAGTTATTTACCGGGTTTAAGTAATAGCAAGAACATTTGACGACAACAGAAATAACATTCATTGTGTTAAATAGTAAAAAGTCAGGGAGCCAACTTTACGGACAAGATTTACTGGTCTTAGGGAAAAAATGTTAGGAATTATATTGATACATTTTTTTTTATTGTGCATATAATAATAATAGTTATATAATTCTTTTGATTTGTATATGAATTGTCTAAAACGAAACGTTTTTTTTTTTTTTTTTTTTTTAATCGAATGATTTTCTATACCGAAGATATACGAGCAAGTAATTATTTTTGAAAAAAATATAAAATAAAAAACTTTTGAAGTTAAATTAAACAAAAAAAAAATAAAAAATAAAAGGTAAAAAAACTGCAGATAAAATAATAATAATAACAACTACGCCGTCCGGCTCCCTTGTGTACAATCCATTGGCTTTAGAAAATCGGGTAAATTTAAATCTCTGATTATATTAATGATTTAATGCGTTTTTCCTCTCTACTTCATGGCCGCCCCTTCGCTCTTGCAGTATTGTTTTAATTTTATTGCCACGACACTTGAGCCCCGGACCGATTCTCTTTCATTATTGCAGCTTCGAATCCGACTTGCGCCACCGATGAAAATGTAAATATTAATCAGTGCGTAATAAATTATTCATTCGTTTTTTCTTTTTTCCTTTATTTTTTCTCCCGTCGCCAATCCGTCGTCGAACAAGCAGTGGCTTAAATATTTATTTATTTTTTCGTTCCTTAGACGAAGTTACTATTTTCCTCTTTCGTTCGTTCGAATCCGGTGTCGTATCTTCGCTCCACCTCACCACGTGGTGGTCCTGGGGAATTTGTGCGAATAAAGTTTTGTACGGAACTAAAAGAAAGACGTTGTAAAGGGTGAAAAAAGTGTTAAGAGAGTTAGTTAAAATCCATTGTGTCAACAACAACAACAAAAAAAAAAAGAAAAAAACCATTTTTGTCGGCCTCTAGATGATTTTGTATTCAGACTTTTCGTCACCCTCATCGCTCGCCGCCAACCATTTTCGTGGTCGTCTTAGCACAAAAAAAAAAAAAAAAAAAATACGAAAGGGCCAATTATTGCTATATAGTAGAAACGGATTTACGTGATCAGCGTTTCAATTGACTTTCAAATTTTCACCCTTGCGCAGGACTTTTCGTTGTATTCATATTTTGTACTGCGAAAACCCTCATCATCGCAAATATGACGGAATTACGACAAATCTTTAAAAATCAACGATATACAAATATAAAAAAAAAAAATTTTGTTTCAAGTCAAAAACAATAAACACAATTAGATTTGAATGATAGGAGTACCTTTATTTAATTAAAAACAGAAAATGTTTATCAAAAATACTGTAACATGAGCAGAACGCAAAAAAATAAAAACCACCGCGGTTTTTTAGTAATTTGTTTTTCACCGTGTCCGAGTAGAAATAAACAATATTGGGTATAATAATATAACATCACACCAGTTTATTCAGTCGTATTATATTCATACGGCTTTCCAACTTATATTGGGAAAATAAAGCTTGTACAGCACCGTATATAGACGGGTAGTACCTATGTCGTGGTAGGTAACTGTAATATAACATAATATAGGCCAGTGTTTCCCAAACCATAGGTCGCGAAATTATTTTGATGGGTTGCGACTCGCAGTTATAGATTACGGTTATTTTAGCCGTAAATTGATACTTCTATATTGTATGATAATATATAAAATTTATTATTTTATCGGTAAATGTCCTAATGACTAGTCAGTCTCGGTCGATTGTCCATAATCCATATAGTTGAATAATGAGCAGTACATCAAGACTACGAAGTACAAAAGGAGATACAAACGAAAAGTTTTAGTTTACGATTAAACACACATTTATAATTAAAATCAAATCGTATATATAAGTTTTAATTTTTTAATGGATAAATTTATTGTTTGTAAAACTATAACCGGTTCCATCAGGCAGTTCGATACAAAACAAAAAAATAAAATAAAATAAAAACATCAGGTAATCGTAGTCACAGTACAGATTTCGTTAAATTTGGATTTCCGTGTTACGAAATTAATAAAATGGTTCAACGACAATACATTGTATGTGGAGAACTTTGAGCTAATGAAAGTTTAAACCCTCCAAATTAAAAAGACATCACGATACCAAACACCCAAATGTAAAAAACAAACCTACAGAATATTTTGAACGTTTAAATGACCAGTTTAAAAGTAATACAAATGCAACGAAAACCTACTATCACGCTACAGTTTTTGCTACGAAAACTTCATATTTATTGGCGTATAGAATTGCTAAAAATAATAAACCACAACTATCGGCGAAAATCTTATTCTGCCCGCTACAATAGATATGTGTACAGAAATATTAGGAAAAGAAGCAGCAAATAAATTAAAAACAATATCAGCTTCGAATAATATTGTTCAGAGACGCATTGTGGATATCAACGAAAACATAAAACGACAATTATCAAACAGATTAAACTCCAAACCCATATTTCTATTTTCTATTCAATTAGACGAAAGTACAGACGTTTAAAATAAAGCTATATTATCTGTATTTATAAGGTATTATTTTGACGGGAATATTTACGAAGATTTTTTGTTACTGCAATGGCTTGAGCACAACAACAACCGGTGTAGATATTTATAGCTCTTTAGACAATTTTCAGTGGATAAACTGTGTAGGTGTAACTACTGATGGTGCGGCATCGATGACGGGTAAATATGTTGGTGTGGTACGACGTATTAAAAAAAGTAGCCCCAGATGCCAAATGACTCATTGTATGCTTAACAGAGAGACACTTGTGTCAAAAAAAAATATCAACTGAATTAAAAGAGTTCTTAGTGAATTTGTAAAAATTATTAATTTTATTAAATCTGAAGCATTAAATAGTAGATTGTTTTACAAACTCTGTGAAGGAAATAAACAAAACGTTAAATCACTTTTACTTCACTCAGAAGTACATTGGCTTACTCGAGGAAAATGCCTATTTAGACTATTTCAATTTCGTCATAAAGTCTTAGAATTTCTTAGAAATAAAAATTCCGATTTGAAAAACTATTTTTGTGGTAGTAAATAGTTAATAAGGTTGGCATATTTAGTTGATATCTTTACCATGCTTAATAATTTAAATTTTTGGATGCAAGATAAAAATTTTGACATTTTTGACCAGCCAAAAAAAAATTGCTCCGTTCAAAACAAAAATTATTATTTACAAAAACAAAGTAGAAAAGGGAAATATAGATATGTTTTTTGTACTTAGCGAGTTTCTGGAATAAGACGACTCAGTGAATGTCACTGATATCAAAACAATTATTTCACTGCATTTAAATCAAATGTCAATTGCATTAAATAGATATTTTCCAAAAGATATTCGTGACAATTTTCAATAGATTGAAAATCATTTTTATTGAAGAGCTAAACTTCAATACGCTTTTTGAAACTCAGATTATCGAACTTTCTTGTGATAAAATTTATAAAGATAAATTAAAAAATGAAACTCTTACAGATTTTTGGTGTGCAGTATATAATGAATATCCAAAACGTTCAATTAGTTCGATAAAAAATTATTACTTTTCCCTATCACTTATATACGCAAAAAAGAATTTTCTACCATGGCCAATAATAAAACAAAACAAAGAAATAGATTATATGTCACACGTGACACGCGCATCAGCTTATTTGAAATTGTATCCCAGTGGCAAATATTATGCAACAACATCCAGAATCGCCATTCACGCTAAAATCAGCAATAAATTATGCAATTCTCATATTATACAATTTTTCTTTGTATTTTTTTTTTTTTTTTACTTTCATACTTGATTTTTTTTTTTAGCGGTGTGTCGTGTACTCAATAAAGATTAAATTTATGGTTCGCTATTGCAAAAAGTTTGAGAAACACTGATATAGGTATATTTTGGTTGGTCGGAACGAAATTTTCTAGGGCCAGAGCTGGGTCATTTAAAGCGGTTTACGTCAAATCGTCTTATACGTCATCACTCCTTTTATTGCGAGAATCACTCTTGATAGGCAAGTACACGGTTTCACACGCCATCCGCATAATGCGACATGCGTTTTTTCCCCACGGACATTGAAATTGTGATCGATTCCGACGTGGATTTCTCGACGTACCTACTACGCGTGTCTCTCATTACTGCACCGGTCGAGGTTAAAAGATTCGATGGATGACAAATGCGGATTACGCGCTGCAGCAACTGTCACTATTGGACAGTCAGACGTTAATTATCGTAATGTACTTTATAATAATGTTCGCGCGCTAACAGTAGGTATACGTATCCAATAAATGGCGAACGGCACTTTCATTTTCTTCTGGTGAAATTCAGCGGTGTGAGATTTTTTTTTTTTTAGTTTGCTCGTTAAATTCGTAAAACAACTTTACGGGCTTATTGTGTACTGCGTCCGTACACGCGCGCTGTTTATCCAAGTCCAATTACCGCGGATAGCGCGACACGTATTGATTCATTTTATTTTCGGCAAGTTAGAAAAGTTTATTACGAAATAGCCATCAACTATCCACCAATTCCTGAAAGATGTCCGTATAAAATTTTTACCTGATACAGTGGCGTAGCGAACTTGACATTTTTCAGAGGCTTGTCTAATATTTTACCCTCCCCGGAGCATCAACAAATGCATTTATTGTAACTTGTTTCACGAAGTTATTACTAAAATACTATAGTTAACACTAAATCGCCATATATTGGTCTTTGCCATTACCTACCCACCACCCCTTAAGATACTCAAAGGCGGCCGTCTCTCGATTGTCCTCTTTGTCACTCCACTGCTCAAATGTGTTAGCTAGTCAACGTAGTTGGTACATTTAAATTACCAGCGCTCTTCTATATTATTATCTGAGTCGAATCGTGTCGCACTTGCGGACTGGCACGATACTTTGCATATGTCAAGGTTTCAACCACTCATCTACACGATGCGGACATTCACCAAAACAGCGGCAGCTCGAAAGAGGTATATTTGAATTACGCGATTCACAAAAATATCGATGGGTGTCTTATGGTTGGAAAATGTAATTTGAACAATTTTTGGTTGATAATTAAATTGAAAACATAATGTTTGACCGTATTACACGTATACTCTGCTTAGGTCGTACAGTAACAGGCAATTATATCTTAAGCTAAAACGTAGTAAATAATTTAATAGAAATATAGAATTTATTAATTCTTTCATCGATACGTTATGATAGTAGGTTATTACTTATTGCTTGAATTTTTGCTTCCATAATTTACTATATATACCAATTAAGAATCCATTATTTAGCCATTTACAACCTAAGAATTCACTCCTTGGAGGGCAGTGAACAAGTTTTTGGGGTGGATGGTGTAATTCAGTGTAAAAATATTAAATGTGATTCAAAGCAAAAAAAATTTCGAGCCCCTACTGTCCCAAAATACACAACAGACACTCAAATCGTGCTATTGCGCAAGGCTGTCGGTATTTTTGGTGTACCATTATTCGGTAATAATTACCGTTGTTCCCGAAAATAACTGGTCTCCACATCATGAACATACGCGTTGTGAGTAAATATGTCTTCGGGCACTATTAACATTTTAATATTATTTTTCAAGGAAAGGATATATACTATTTGACTTCCTTACCTAATCTATATTTATATCCAGACAAAATGTACACGCTAGTATCCAACTTCAGTTTCTGTGAATCCCTGCACGTATTGATAAATATTATATTCGGTAAGTTAAGTCACGCAGACCGAGTATCTCCACAAACGTCTTAACGTCGCAATGTCTGCCACGCCATACTGTGGCTAAACGAAAACCGGTGAAAATGAGGTCAAAGTCTTACAGCGCATTCATTATTATATTTTTAATTTACAAAATAGCGTATTAAACTTTAATCTCCTTCGGGCGAGGTTTTATTTTCCCACTGATGGTAAATAATAAAATACATATTATTAAAACATGCATTTTGTTTTTCACGATTAATTACTAAACATAATAATTTAATACCAAAATGTCAAAATGTGATAATTTTATTTATGTTTAGTTCAGAACTTTTACTACGATTTTTAAATATTATATATTATACGAAAACTTACGAATGACAATATTTGCACTTTGACAACAGGTATTAAAAAAATTACCAGTAACTAATTAATAATAATTATATAACAATAATAATATTATACACCATTTCATAATTTTATTTATTTAATCATTTTATAATATCACACTATAAGCAATTGATTACTACACAAAGTATTAATTGGATAAAAGCACCGCAGGTATATGATTTTTATTAACATTGTTTGTAAACACAATAGATGTACTTACACGAAAGAGAGATCAATAACATTATCCATAAGTTTTCGGATCGTTTAAATTAATTGATATTAATAAATCATGCAAAGTATCATTTTACCTTATTATTTTAAACAACGTACATAGAGGCATAAATATAACTTTTTTTTCGAATAAATTGCACGATTATAATAATGTTGTAATAAAAGAAGAAACAAATTACAGGTTATATCCGTTACCGTGCATGTACGTGGTCACTTGGACACCACGGCTACTGTGTACAGTTTATATTTTATAACACTATCTGACGCAATTACGAAATAAATATCATCCCTATGATGTGCATGACGACCACACACAGCACGCGGATGATAAATAAATATATACCAGTATATGTATATATAACTGGTATAGCTATAAACTCCTCGTGACGTCCGAGAATTACATTTTTTTTTCATTAGCTAATATCCGTTCCATGCTAAAATCGTTTTACGAAATTTACGTCACGGAATTTTTTTTTATATTTTTATTAGCACTATTACAATATTTCCAAAATGTCGTCAATTGCCGTAACAACAATAATTGATTATTTATTATTAATAATTTATCTAAATCTGGCCTCTCAATATGGTCGTAAAGTAGTAGCTACTATAGCCAGAAAGTTTTTATTTTTTAAATTCGTATTTATAAAATGAAAATTAATTTTTTTACCGTTTATTTATTCCATGCATTAGCATACTATACGACTCTAGATAATAAAATCTAAATAATCTTGCATCATATTATGTATATTGTATTATACATTTATATATATATATATATATACATTTTACAGATATATAGGCTTTGTATCAAATATTCAAATATCAAACAAAAATCACGAATAATCACTAGTGCTAATCATAATATAATTGAAGTTTATGAACATAATTGAGAGTGCACTTGTAAAATTTAAAAGTCCATATTTATGCAAAATTATGCAAAATAAAGTTTTGTGTTTGGCTTTGTGACGTCGATTCTGTTTGCTGGCGAATCGCGTATATACGACGTATATTACCTGTATTACATACACCGAACCGATCTAACGGAACGAGCACAGTATATAACACTATATATATATACAGTAATAATGCACTCGGCGACTTGCACGCCCGAAAATGGTATGCAAATGTATCGTTTGGTCTAAGGGATCGAATAAAGAATGGGCTTTATCGCAAAACGGTCTGTGCGCAAGCGACGCCGACCGCTGAAATGGCCCATATTTCTTTTACATATACCTTGAAATATTTAAAATAAACGGACGTCAGCTGTGCCGCAGGTGTTAAGGGGGTTGAACGTCGAATTCGCGTCGATGAAAGTCTAATATTATATAATATTTAAGTGTGTCGTTATGGCGGCCGTGTGTTGTTTATTCGTTTTCCGCACGGAATTGAGATTTCCTGCGGAGGTCCCCTCGGTGGTGGGGTGATGGCAGGGTTGAGCCGTGGACACTACGCGTTGTATAAGCCAATTAACTAACGGAAAGATTGGCGCACCTATCTCCTTTAGCTTGTATAGTTGTGATTATTATTATTATTATTTTTTTATTTCATTTTACAGTAACATTTTTTAAGAAAATTAATTAAAGACATAGTTGTTTACTTAAAGATGTAAAAAAAATGTGTTAAGTTAAAATACGGGCAAAGTTTGTAGTCAAAAATATGTTACACGCAATTTAGTAAAACGAATTCGGACCTGCGAGTTGAAAACTTTTAAAAGAATTTAAAACGTCTAAAATAAAATAAATGGCATTTAATTATAACTCATTAAGAGTTCCAGAGCTATTAATTATAGAACGATAGGCTATTTTTAGAGGGGATGAAAACTTTTAGCTCGTGGGTACCTATACTGGCTAAAACATACTATAACAGGGTTATCTGGAAAAAATTACCCATTCCACTACTAAGCCTAGTGTAATGTCATAAGAGTCAAAGTTATGGACATGTATTAGAGCTGTGTAGTATATTTTATGGTACAGTATTCATATTATATATTGTTAGTGTATTAATCAAAAGGGAGGAAATAATTTAATATTATTTTCCCATAAAATAAAAATTCCAATTTCTAGAACAAAAAAGATTAATTTTTAACTATATCAACGATTTGACCAATATACCATGTACAATTTTTTTGTCGAATCATATTCGTACTGGGTTTTAAACCTAATAGTAGTGTTTATGAAAACAAAAAAAAAAAACTAACATAGATTTTTAAGCCATATTAATCCTTTCAAGTAATATAAACTGACCTATTTCCAAAAAAAAAAAATTTCAAGTCTCCTCGTTCCATATAAACATGTTTATGTCGTTTATTTTATTTTGTACGTACATCAGTGATACCTACTTGTTTTTTTTTTATGTTTGTTGCTTTAATTGTAAAGGTTGGTATATACGTACATGAATACACAAATATAAAAAATAAATACTCAAATATCAATATATCAAAGTGATTTGAGATTTCCTTCTGACAAACTGTAAATTATTATTACCAGGTAGGTAATACCTATATTAATTTGTTCATTATAATTATTTTTAAAATATATATAATATCATTTTAATACAGTTTCTCTTTCCTTTTCATTTTTTTTTTTTATGTGTACAAAACACATTTTTTTAATGGTAGTTACAGTTTTCAAATTAAATATTATGCATTATAATTTTACTGAACAAAAAAAAAATTAATAATTAGTATTGAATTATTGAGAAATACCAGGATTCTGGACATTAAAAAAAAGAAAGATTTGCTTTCTAAATTTTGAAATATATATATTTGAGACTGGTGTCCTAATAACTACAGAATTTTAGAAAATGTTTACATTTTTTGATATAAAAAATATCCATCATTTTATTTTATAACGATAAAAACCAATTATAAATATTAATATTTCAAAATTATAATAATATTTTGCTTATAGACGTTTTTCAACAAAAGAAACCGTTTTCAGGGATTTTAAGTTTTTTGTTTTATTTAATATTTTAAAATATTATAGTTATTAAAGTTTTCTGTATCTACTTGTACATTATACATACCCGGGATTATTTTTTATATTTATAATTTCTTATATTATGGTAAATATTAATTGCAAGTTTTAATTTTTTATTTTTTTAACTAAGAGAAAAAGATAATTATTGTCGACTACTTAAATTCCATAACTGTAATAATTGTTATAAAAATTCAAACGCATACACGATATGCGTAGTATGTATGCTATGTTGTTCCCAGACATTTAACAATGATGACATATTATTATGTATGCACTTTAATATAAATTAATCTCGTAGTATAAGACGTATATAATGCCATTATATCATGCAAAAGTAATATGTAGTGACTTCCGAAGTAAATATAAATTATGGTTTTGAAGCACAAAACTACGTACAGTATAATTTGGAATACATACATCTTTTGAAATATAATATATTTCAGTGTCATTAAAACGTTCTACGTGCGATACTTAAATACCTAAAACGATAAAATACTGTTTTTGTCATTCTTTAAGTCACTATTTAATTAATTTTTATGAAATTTAGTCACCATCAAAGTTAGAATATAATTTAATGATAAAAGGAAACTCAATAATATGATATAGGTACCTATAATAATTACTAATCATCTTAAGATTCCAAGCGGAGCAAATAAGTTATGTTAGCATAATAAATTATGTAATATTGTATATAGCTATAAAATACATAAATGAGTAGCATTACAATCAGCACCCCCCTAATGTTCATTTTTATTTTATTTCGTTTATTAATTTATTTATTTGGGGGGAGGAGCCAAATTATTAAAATCCTTTTTACTTATTGTGTCTAAAAGTTGGTTAAGTTGGAGAGAAGTTGATGCCCATTCAGTTTTTAATTTCAATTCATCTAATAATTTACACTAATAATAAATGTATAAATGTTAATACTAAATTGTGGTTTTAAAGTTTTGTAAAATTGTAAGATTAGTGAAAATATATCAAGAAAGCATTATCCGTATTATAATGAGTATACTGTTTAACTTTAAGTGTATCTATGTGTAAAGATAGGCATTATATCGCTAAAAAGATTATTTTTTTTTAATCTTGGAAGCTTAAGGAGTTAGTTAATCTGTAATAGACTTCATGACTTGGTTAGATTAATTTCCGTTGTAATTACATAGCTTTTTTTAGTTAATTAAAAAAAAATAGGTATTTACACGCTGAATTAAAAATGTGTTTGAAAAAATCTATAGGTAACCATATTTAAAATAATAATCAGAAAAATATTTTTATTTTTTTTTTTATTCAAGCGGTGGGTTATGGTTTTAAAGAAAAGTTAACACATAAATAATTCTTGATTCGATTATTTATTGGTAGACTCAATCTCATGAAAATGGAGTAAGTATAGTGTGGTACAGTGTGTAATAAGAATGAATAGTAGGATAAATCAATAGAAAACGGTTTGTTATTTAAAAATATTTTAAAGTAACACAATCACTAATGAGTAATGTATTAATGTGTAAAAAAAGATTTTACTTGGGTAATAATTAAAATAAGAACTAATTAACTGTTTTTTTTAACTAAGTGAAGTTATATCTTTTTTTCAAATTAACTTTCAACTTTTAGAATTAAACATTTTATTGGGTAACTAAGTATATTAAGACATAATATACTTAGTAGTTAAGTTATAACTCAACGCAGTTACGAACATTGACTTAACTAAATTCAAGTAATTAACCTCCTCTGATAAAATATATTTTAATGACTAACTAATAATTAATAATGCATTTAAAAAATTGTTGTAATTTACTGTAAGAATAATTTTAAAAAATAGAGATGAGGAGACAAAACCTTATATTTGCATCCACTACAAAATTACAGGGGAAAACTTGTCGCCTTGACCCCCTCTCCTCAGAAAACGTCTACGATATGGTCGTGATGTCGTTGTAATGATTATTTTATTGTGACGTTAATTTCGTACACACCAAAATATATAATAATAGTTAAGTGAGACGTGGGAAGATGATGAAGGTTTATTTTATTATGACATTCGTATATCGGGTGTATTATAATAAACGAAAACGTCGGGCGCGCGCGCGGCACTTACGCACTTAGCTTTTATCGTTTTACAACGATTCAACACTCGAAATGCTTGTTCGTGGGCGTATTCCCGAGTCACCACAAAGCTAATATAACATGTCGACCTAAATAACGACGGCGATGGTCTTTTTTCCGGTTTCACGTCTACGATTCGCATTTCCATTTTCCATTAATGTGGCGACGGTCGGCGAGCATGGAAAGAAAACAAATAATAAAAGCGTTAACCGATCGTGCTATTATTATATTTCGCGATGACGTATTATGGACCGCGGTTACACGGTGCGCAGTGTCGTCTATTTCGATTTTCGATTTGAAACTAGCTATTGGCAACGAGGGTTTTTAAATTCTTTGATGCTATTTGTTTGATACGTCGTTAATGACGTTGTCGTTGTTTTACTCACTTTTACGCAATATTGTTATAGGTCTGGTTAAGAATTCACTGACCGTCGACCGCCCACGCTGTGGTTCTTACTAGGTGTAATTTTTTTTTTTTTTTTGCTATGATATAGCTCTATATTATTATTTAAATTTAATGGTATACGTACGCGATTAATGAATGGACGTTGCAAACATTTATAAGCGTCCTCTCCATAAGGGTGGGTTTATGAGCTCATATGTACCTAATCAGAAAAGATGGATCTTCATGATGTGTAGCCGTATAGACATACTGTAGAAAAATATTTTTATAATTACCCCTCCTCCATTATTTATACACTCGCAGATTTAAATATCTTAGTGGGTATCGTACTTCACAAATGTCTTTATTAACTAGCTAGGTACCTAACGATAAATTGAATGCCTACCTACTTTACCGATTATCTCAAACACGGTACCTCTAGTATAACCTGTCCAGTTATTCATCTTGGCGCTTAGCGATAGTTAGGATTTTAAAAAAAACGGTGGTCCGAAAACTATATTTTTTTTTCAATATAATATTGATGAACTGGAAGGGTTACAGCCGTGGTTATAATTTAGAACCGTACGTTGCTGCCGTAGAGTGGTGCTATACTGACCGCTCTGAAAATTGATGGTCACATACTACAATGTGCAACAATTATTACACTACACAATATTGTACGGAGAGTAACTTAAAAAAGAATAACTAAACAAAACCCGATGACTCGTGGCGCGGCGTCGGCGTCGTCGTCGCGCGGTGTTTAACGCGCTATTTAAACGCCGCCGGCTGCCGCGTCCGTATAATCGAATCAATTAATCCGAGAAAACGGTGCTTAAACGTCGTTAGCGCGCGCTCAAAGGGGATTTTCATCGGCGATAAATCCAATTATTTGCATGGAAAGAATGGCGTGGCACCAGAACCGACACTATGTGGGTACACATAATAATATTATACAGAGGACTACCGCGTGGCGTATATTATTGTAATATTATTACGATACACAATAATGTACGTAGGAATATGCGCGGCGAGTGTGGATGTAGTGTATCGTTCGAATAATAATTACGTGATGAATGGCCGTCGGCGTCGGTGGCGGTGACGGTGCCTCCGGGGCCTTTGCGCGAACAATAACATAATGGGAATAAACATTGACAGCCGGCTTTTTATACACAGGTACCTACATAATATTATTGTTGTATATATATATGTATACATTATACATATAGCGTCACGCGCGGTGGCTGATATTAATTTATTTATCATACAAACCGATTTCAATGGCCACCGCGAAGAAAAGCGGAGGAACAGGCATGCAGCATAGCGAGAGAGAAAGGGGGAGCGAAAGAGTCAGAGAGACGGACCGTGGTGGATAAATAAAACAATATTATTATAATACGCGTTTATATGCTTATAATTATTATTAAACGTAGAGATCATAGGAATAAATGAGTTATAAAAAATACTATAGGGCGTGGGGGGGGGCTGAAGTTTGGGATACATTAAAGCATATCTTATATAAAAGTAATCTCGCTGCGTACGATTATAAGTTTAACACTTTTACCTAATTGTCATAGAATTTACAGTCAATAATAATACAACTATATAGGTATAATTATAAACTTTTACAGATAAAATATTATTTAAATTTCAGCTAGATAATACTAGTTTTATACTCTAATTATATAATTTATTACCAATAAGCAGAGTGGCAACATTTGTATAGTGTGATGACGACTACGTTTCACGTGGTGCACTTTCAGTTTTAATTTTTTTTTTACCTTCGGAAACATGGGTTATTGGGTTTGTGTGGGGGTCAGTTTGGTTGGAATACAAGTTTTTATGTGGAGCAAGAAATCTTTACAAAGAACCCGGGTTGGTCACCCATCCGGGAGACTGCGATATCGGATGATGCTTGACCGAAGCACACATTATAGTAATTGCGGCCAACCACTGCACTACACCAAGCCTCAATTTTAATTTTCGTTTACACAAGTTGTACGTATGGTTATGTTTAAATCCATCGAACTGCCAATAGTCTACGCAAAAAGTTGATATTCAAGATTTTACTCTTTTTAATTACAACTCGTATCTGATCCGAAGCAGTTTTCATTTGATAATGCATATATTGAATACCGTACAATATTTGTACAATTTATTGTACCTACCTACCATTAAAGTTAAAGATCTATGATCATTCGAAGTTTGGATGATCAGAGGAACGGAGTGCCTATTCGGCCTATGCTGCAGGTGATATGTGTCCCGCGAAACGTCTGCGCACAAATCTGTTAGTTAAAACTTTAAGCTTTGTACATATTTTCAGTTCGTTTTACGATAAATTCAAAAGTTTTATTCTGCGGAAAAAAATTACAGTTAAAAATATTACTAATAAATACTAAAAATATGGCAAATGGCATATTCATGCGAATAACGGTCAACGACACAACCGTGTGGCACGCTCAGCTATATACGATAATAATTTATATTTGTCCATTTATCTGTGATGACAAATGATATAATCATTACGAGTTGCGACAATACAACGAGATCTGTTCACTGGCAATATTTGTTTTGCAATAACCAGTATATAATTAATAATTATATAAATCATTTTAATGTAGTTCACAGGTGAATCATAAAAAATGCAACGCGTCCCGTGTCCATATAAGTACCTCCCGAATTGGATACAAAATTATTTTGCTATAATTTTGGACGATCATGTCAATGTGTGGTAATCATATAGTGTACATCAGTGTGCTCGACGTCCTTTTTCGGCTGTATAGGTATGTAACAACGTTTTGACATAATCATTATAGCATTATTAATTATTATATATTATATTGTACATCAATCGGTCAAAAAGACGCGTAAAGGTCCACACCACTCGCATGATATAAATAATATACCAACGTTTTTATCTTTATTTTGAAGTTTATCTTGAAGTTACAACTTTAGCAACGTAGGCCATTACTTAGTACTTACATTATATTTACATTTGATTAACTTACACGCTATTTAAATCTGTATGTATTTATATTTGTATATTATATAAAATTATATTTTTTTTTATTATTATTTTAAATAGGGTAATATAGTTTGCTCAAGAAAATTGGTTAGATCTACGTTTGATTATGTCCAGGTGCAGCGTCAAGATTATGGGATATCGTGTGTTCGATCCGATCTTGAGCGTTTTCTTTAAACAGCCTGAAATGATAAGCTTAATGAGGAAATCGATTTTACAGGTTTGGCATTTAAGTCCTTTCTGGCCATACCTATATATTATATACATTTCAATATTGTTATGTTCCAAGATGACGTGGTTTTTTAATATTGCATAGTTATTTGTAGAAAAATAATAACAATGATGATGTTTTTTTATATCAAATCATTTATAAACTTATTATATTGGTACGGCTTGCATTATTATAGTAGGTACGGCATCTTGTCACTCAGCCGAATGATTCGTTTTGCTTTCTCAAGTTTTTCTGACACTGAACATTATTTATTAAATCGATATTAACACAATACAATACATAAGCACAGAAACGTATCGTTTTAATAAAATAAACGTTTTATTGATGTGGTTTTCCAATATTTGTTTATACATATTATTATTATTATTATTAAATTATGTTATTTATGCGCATACTGTTGTTTTCTGTGATAATATACTGTTTTCCATTAATTTCACTAATAATGCGGTCTATTCGTTAAAACGTTGTTTATTGTTCAGAGCAATTTTATTTGTGTTCCAAACAGTTTCTGCCTACAATGACGACGCCGCCACCGTTGACCTTTTTGTTGTTTCGTACAAAGTTTCTCCCATTCGGAGGGATACCATTAAACATATATCTTGTTCTAATTGCCAACCACATCACTATTTGTAACCATTGTGTTTATTTATTTTTTTTGTGGATCCGGTGCAAAACTTTCATTACTTTTTTTTCGAAGAGGCCAACACGATTCAACACCTTCTAAACCGCCTCATCACAAACGACGCATTCCCAGCAGGGGCATTTGAATGTTTAAGAACGCACTCGAACGCAAATAAACCGATCGTCTATTTAGTAGACCTTATTGTTTTTTATTTAATTTGAAATCATTACAAAACAAAATTTTTAAATAAAACATATTTCTTATATTTTTAATAATAGTTCCAAGTTGGAAATTATAATAATACCGTAAAAGTTCTTCGAATAATAATATAGTAATAATGATAATTATTATTATTATTATTGTCAACTTCGAGCCAAATTTCACAACGTATCAGGTCGGAAGAAAAAAAAATAACTCAACGCTAACGCCGGGTGATGGATACTGGAATAGTTCGGATTCCTGAGGGAATATGTACATATATAAGTCGCATGTACATCCGGGCGAAAAGTAATATGTGTGGAAAATGTTCGTCCGCATTACCATACATAATATTATAATACACGCAGCTAACCTATATAATATTATTACGCATACCGTCTAAACGAGGTTTGACGAACTTTAAAGAATATTATAAACGAATATCGTCTATATAATGTTCATACACAATACACAAAATATGGTGATTTTATTTTGAACGTACGCGAGTCGAGTGTCTTACATTTTCCTCGGTAAATATTTTCTGGTTTTAGATAAAAAAAAACCGAAAAAAAAGTCATATCATTTAATCATAGTATATAAGGTACAATGTTTCAGATCTCTTACACTTTTTTCCTCGAGGCGACCGTTTCTTTCAAGACCGTATTTCCAGTGGTATGTTTTTTCGAACTTTTTGATGAACCGCTTACAATAAATATTGAAAATTGAACCGGCAATAGTTTATTATTTATAAGTCTTAAAGTTTATAAAGTTTGGGTAATACAAACGGAATGGCACGTACCCCACAGGGGTTTTTGTTTCGCAATATGGGTACCTCGCTCATCTACACTTTGAATGTTTATAAATAATAAAATGTTGTGTGTTTGTACTATATAGAACTTTGAGAAAATAAATTGAAAGCACGTCTTTTGAAAGCTCGAAAAGAAACAACAAAAAATTCACTTCGATTTCGTCCAAGAGTGTCGTATTATGTTCACGTCGAGCCGCGCGAAATAAATTTTCCTAGAATAACACAAAACTTTGTCGAGATAACAAGTGACGGTGAAATCGTTTGGGGTTCGCATGCGACATTATACAATAATATTGTATTACGTATTCGCACGCGGATACAATTATTGTACAGGCACGGCATCAGGCGACGTCGTGTGGACGCGTCAGTTCGGTCTACCCGCGGTACAGCTCGAGGCGTTATTGTATTTAATACAGGGCTTCAAAACGGTTAAAACCGTTTTTGTTATTAACCGGTTTTATTGGAAAATTTATACGAACGGAAAGAAAAACGGAACCGCGATTAGTTGTTTTATAGAACGAAAACGAAATAGTTAACCAGAAATATTTTTAGTTGTCAAACGGAAATAAATAAATGTTTAACTATGAATAATAATATTCAATTTCACAGATCTTGTTAAGTCGGTCTGACCGTGTTGCTTGTAACAATAATATATGAACAATTATAGTGATATGCACGGACCACGACTATAAGAGTTATTGTGTTATTTTTTATTTTGTAGTGTATCACTATGTTATAATTTATAAATTATAATATTGTACGTTATCATACGATATTGACAATATTGTAATCAAAGATTAAATTTTAAAAACGCGTTAATTGTTTCACAATCACGACAACAGACTGTTTGAGGTGCCTGTAAAGTTGTTATGCAAAGAACAAAAATCAAAAACAAAAACGAAAAAAAAAAAAAAAACGTTATCGAGACGTCGTCAACCACGACGACGTTCGTGCGGGACTCGAGTGCCGCCGCCGCCGACGAGGATCTCGCGCGCGCCAACTGCACACACTCGCGCAACAAATACGGCGCGTCGCTGTTTCATAAACGCCGCGGGCGCGTTGCCGTGTCCCGCGGTAATTAATCTCGGGGGGGGGGGGGGGCCGGACGGCGGCGGCGCGTCAAAACCTTCTCACGCCGACGGCACTTACCGAAAACGCTCCTCGGCGCACGACGCGTATAAACCCGCGCAAACCGTTTAACCCACTCGAGACGACGAGATCTGTTCCGTTTCGGTTTCCCACCCCACCCCACCCCCCCCGTCGCCGCTCAGCATTATTATTATTATTATTCGTTTCGGTTGTTGTCGTCGTCGTCGTCGTTCCGTTTCGTAACGTCCGCGAACCACTCTACGGCAACAACGGAGCAGTGACGCGACGGCTTGAATTCGGTTTCGGGACGTCTTTTCGAACAACCCGAGCGCGCGCGTCAACGGAGGAGACTTGACGCGCGCGCCGGCCGTCCCACCGATCGCGTTCCAAAAACGATTTTCTTTGCCGCACGATACGACACTATAATTGTTGTTGTTGTTGTTGTTGTTGTTGTTGTTGTTGTTGTTGTTACGTCTTCGTCCGGCGCCGTGATCCGTTATGCGGGCGCGTGTATCGCCGCTCGGTATCTACGGATTGTCTTTCGACGCGGGGTTTGTCGCGGATATTTGCCTGTGCGGGTTATCGTGAAAACGCCGATACGACACGTCCGTTGTGTTACCGTGACAACGGCGTGACGACGATTTTATTCGCACTTCGTGATAATCCGGTAAAGTGATTGTGTAGACAAGTATTATGCGTATTGTGCAGAAAATATAAATCGTTTAAAATAACACGAAAAATTGTGAGCCGCGGAGTAACGTAATAAAAAATGATTTGTGTACAGACTGTGTTAAAAAAATAACAACTATAGCTGAAAAATAGACGTTTTCGCCAATGTTACAGACATAATGAATAATGACGAATCAATAACCACCATAGATGATAACTTAAGAAAATGCATAAAACACATTAGTAACAGAAAGAAACATTTGTTCGATAGGTATCAGTGACCTTAAATATTATATTAATAATATTATCCACTATTGGGGTTATCGGTCATATAAATCCATTATCAAATTTCACAATGATCATTTGAAATGTTGCAAAATCGCTAATATTTACATACAAGTCGATTTATTAAGCATACTCACCTCTCCATTTTTTTTCTACAATAATGAATTTTTTATCTTACTTAATTATAACTTAAGTAACTTAGTTTACCTATATAGGTAAAAAGGATTATATTTCAAAATTAGTACTTAGAATTTCTTACCATTTAAGGAGTGTTCTGTAGAAGTACGAATTTCTTAAATCGAAACTAGAAATAATCTATTTATTGTAAATTGTTATAAAAAAATACCCCTTAAAAATAGTTTTGTAGAAATATAAAACATAGGTATGTAAAAATTAGTATTATATTTATCAAAATATTTACAAAATTATTAAAATATTGATAGATTTACATTTAATTACTATAATTTTCCAACTATTATTATAGACTCTATATTTTCTAAACATATTAACATGTACCTATCCTTGGTAAATAATTAAACAACTCAAAAACTACACGTTTGTAATTTGATTGAGATACATCAGCATTTTTAAAAATTAATTTGATTAACAATTAACCGGGGAAATTTGTGATTCCCGTTTAAAAAAAAAAAAATTGAATTGGTGCAACCAAAGGACACTGATTAAATGGTAATTTAATCTACCCTCGTTCCAAAATAGTGTACCATAGCAGTGTCTAATTTTTTATCTATTGTTGACTTTAAAACAAAAAAATAAATGTTAAATTAAATACGTAAATAGTTTTTAGAGCGTATATTAATAATAATACGTACATTGTGGTTCTATGCGATTGTAATACCTAGTATGTATAATAATGTTTAGTTTACGGTTTGGGATTCTTTAAAAAAAAACCCATTATTTCGGATTGAAAATTGCACAAATATGTTTATTGTATAGGTACACAGTTTTTTTTTTTTTTTATCGGACGCAAACAACTACACCACAAAAAACCGTAATAATAATATATAGTATTAATAAATATTTTATACACGTCACGTATCCATGCCATTACGATATTAACAAAATATCAATGTGATATTATTTCGGTACTATGCGAGTTTTTTTCATCATTGAAAGCAAACCCATTCAACACGTCTGGTAAAGTCGCAATATCCCTTAACCTGCATCACGATGATGTGGTAATTGATGCATTTATCTCTTCGTTTATTAGTCTGCAGAGACTCGCATACATGTGTCATTGTGGGCTTTTGCGAGTGTTCTTAAGCTCCCTTAACCGTGTTTATATCTACACCGAAATAGCCGCTGTTTATCGTTTACACGCGAATGTATCTAATACCACTCCTCCCCCATCACAATTTAAAATTTGTAAAAAAAAATGATGCCAATTATTATTGCGCCTAATTTAATTTTTGTAATATCAAAATTATAATTTGTACGAATTTCACGTTTGGAATATGTTTATGTAAAGAATAGCATTTCACCGCGACTACCGCGTCGTTTTTAGCCGTAACGAAGACGCTATTAGAACTTTTAGTTTTAATTAAAATATTTTAACATTTTTACACTTTGATTAGAAGTATAAAATCAAACATATCGTTGAATTGTCTTTAAATTGTACAGTGTATTTACTAGCATGTTAAAACATCGTTCCAATCGTTTATATATAACTTACGGGGCGATGAGGGCGGCCTCCGGCAAAGGCGTGTTGGAGTGATAAATTCAAAAACGATCGTCTGCGCACCCGAAATCCTGGAAATATTTATACAATATATATTGTCTGACCGGAGCTGTTTATGCAGTTTTTCACTATGTTGAAAAAAAAAATAATGGAAATTTCCTCCCTTACACACGAATAATGGGTAAACAAAATAATATACGATCGATTTTCAATCGAGAACTTCGGTGTACCGTTAGCCGTGCTAAAAAGCTCCGTTCAGAGGGGATAAAACACATAATTTCTAAACCAATAAATTTCTCGATGCGTGTAAAAAAAACCCGGTATTCTAAATTTTATTATACAAAATATACCAATATACAAAAAAAAAAAAAAAAATACATGGTACAATTTCGGTATCTCAAAAAGATAGAAAAAAACTAAAAAACATTAATGTGAATAAAATGACACTGAATGATACACACATTTAAAATTAAAAAAATTAGATACCTACTTTTAACGGTGTAAGCAACTGATAAGTTGCTTACACCTCGGTGTGTTTGGCTTAAGTTGAGTGAGGAACATCTTATGGTTGTATCTTATAGCTCATCGGTCAGATGCTCGGTTGAAGAGCGAAGGTGTGAAAAAAGCGTTTGGGTTCGTTGATTTTAATTTTCTATGTCTTGAACTATAGATTTTGAAGTAGTTGTCATGACTTGACAGGCTTATAAACTGTCAAAGCCATTGGATTTGGACTGTCCAATTAGAGTATTGTTATTTATGTCTGCAGTAAAGATAATATTATAGAGGAAGTGGGCGATGTCACATCCTCGAGGAACGCCAGCTAGTACCCATATCGCGTGTATTGAATAATGAGGATAATATGGATTCCAGATTGACTTTGAACGTTCTGTTTTCAAAGTAGGATTTTAGTTGAAATAGTATGCCTACAGTATAGAGAAGAGAATAATTCTGTGTTTGAAAAGTGAACCTTCAAACGTTTAATGTCAAACACCGATGCAACGTCGGGGTAAAATTTTTAATTATTTTTACTTTATCTCAAATTGCGCCCGTATATCATTATAAATATGTGCGATAAATGTAAACATAAAAGTTATTTCTTTTGTATATGTTTGTGTTTTTAAAAATATAATGCATTAGTTTTTATTGTAATATTATTATTATTTTTTTGATGTTCCTACATCACTGTATTATATATATATATATTATACACATATTATATTAATGTATTATTCAAGTATCTCCCGGTGGAGTCGTTCATAATTTTAGAGTACACCTATTATATTATATGTATTCTATCGATTTTCATACACATAGGTATACTCCATAAAAACCAAATAATATCGTCGCTTAACCTATTTTATAGATAATAATATGTATGCAACGTACCTGATAATATACGCGTAGGCATACATTCAAAATACACAGGTGTGACAATAACATAATATTATATACGCACACACGTATGTATATATCGTTATCGAGTATAAATTGCGTACACGCATTAACAAAATACATTGTTGAAAAACGAAGACACGTGGAACGTTCGTAAAATAGTATATTATAAATACCCGACAACGATTTTATGTAAATATCGAATTTGGACGTATTGTGGTATAATGACGTATACTCTATAATAACAACGTAAAGTAATGATATACGATAAATATATAAGTGCTTATAATAATACACTGGAGATCGGTTGAACTCGACAATCCTCCTCAATCCTGGCCGTCCTAAATAGTTTATCGTCGTCTATGAATATTATTATGTTGCGGTACCTACATAATACGACAATATAACACTGCGGTCCGATTACGATTTCGGCCTGGTCTACTAAACGAGATATCGGACGGCTGGCTATATGATATCATAATAACAGTCTTCCCCATACTTTTATATTACATAAATTATGTGCACATGTCGTCGAACGAAACGACTGCACGGTAAACGGCGACGATTATCATAATAAACGGCGGCCGGTTCGTTTTTAGGGCCCGATAATCGATTGGTTTCGCGGAGCACTAAATAATGGTACTTAATAATACAGATATAGACGCATACGCTGAACGTATGTTCCGGTTCGATTACGCGGGTCGCTACCGCGACCGCGGTATACGGCGACGACGACGACGACGACGACGATAATGATTTTTTTTTAATAATCCGCAGACATCGTTTTCGGCGGATACGTGCGGCTGATCGTCCGTCAGTCCACCCCCAACAGTCCGTAGTGGCGTGTTGCGACGAAAGTGACCGCAGATAATTGATAATTTTCGAAAACGCGTCTTGGGCCGCTACTACCGTCGTTGTTGTCATTATAGTCTTTTCGTCGTCGAATTGCCGGACTACTCCCTCCGACGCCTACAGAATTATGTAAATATATTATGCGGCCGAAAACAACGGCACGATGATAATAATAATAATAATTGGACGTTAATGGGCGTCGCAAAGGGTATGCGTTTGCCGTAGGCCAACCTACCCGTGTATATAATGTATACGAAATATCGGAGCGGCTGCCACCTGACGTCGTCCGCGGAGGTCGTCTCTCGGAGCGTCGCGCGCGCACAATCATTGTCATTATGAGTATATAAATATGCCTACTATGCACGCGTATAGGTGTTGTAAAATACACGGGTTATTTTTTTCAGACGTTTTTTTTAAACTATTGTAATATTTTCGTCTGAAAAACGTCCCCTTTGTAATCCGACGACGACTGCGACGACGTCGAAAATAATGCAGTTGCAGTTGCATATTATTATCAAAGTCGAACAAGACATATAATTTTTTCAACTCTTCGAGTTAATATGGACAAATGTAAGTTAAAAGTTACTTTTCATTTTTTTTTTTTTTGACTGATAAAAGTTACAAAGAGTAAATTAACACGTTAAAAGTCGGCTACCGTTTTTCGTTTACTGAATATTTATAACCCAAAGTACAATAAGTAAATTTGATAAGTATATACTTACACAAAAATAATAAATATAAGAGTAATAATTAATATAAAAATAACAGAAAGAGAGGCCATCCAATGATAGACCCTGCTACAGAAGTTATTAATTATTTAAAAAACCACAGCGCCAACGCATCTTTCGACATCGAACTGAATTATCCAGTAGGTAGTGTCATTGTTAACACATTTAAAATGAATGTGTTCGAATTAGATAATCATTCTTTATGGAATATAGAAATGTGTATAAAGTTGTAATTGTATACGCATTCAACGCTTTGACAGTCTACGATTTAGAACTTATAATATATATTATTGTAGCGTTATGATTTATAAATAATATTTCCGATTATTATAATTTTTTTTAAACACGAAAACAATAGTTTGTACAAAACAAAATATATTATAAAGCCATACGATCGATATTGGAAATAAAAAAAAAAAACTTGACGTGGCTTTAAAATGAATTGAATGTAACTAGTAATTAGTAACTGCATGTTATCGTGGACAAATATGTAACTCATTAAGTTATAAGTTACTTTGAAAAAAAGTGACTAGGTATGTAACTTTGATAAAACATGCTTTACCATAACTTTTCAACTCGTTAATAGCAAACATTATATAATACTTAGAACGCCTTTATTTGATTATTTGTTTATTAGTATATATTTTTTCCACGAGCGTAATTGTACTATTTATTATACAGACAGTGTTGGGCAAAAACCTCTGATAAACTAGTGTTTACATTTCACAAAGATCATATCTAAAATACAACATTTTCAAATTCAACGTATTAATTTATTAAATATTTTCGAATAATAAAGGATTAATTAGTTGAGCGGTGAAATTATTCCCGATGATTAATTTCAGTTCGTTTCGTTCTCATTGATTATTAAATTATAATATATTTGACCCATTCAGGTGTTATAATAAATTCAACGAACGTATTGTAGGTGCTCATTGAAATTTATATTATGGATTGAATATTACAGATGAACTGAACGTTAATAGTCGGCTAATTTTTTTTTTTTTTTTACTCAACGAGTCATACCCGACTCAGCTGGCTGACATACGTTTTTACCGTGAACTTTTGACCACGCGTTTTCGAATTTTAATCGCAGACAATACCGACGAAAGACCCGTAAGAAAACAAACGTTTTCGAAATAAATATAGGTATTGGGGGCACTTGTGCGTACTAAATGGCTTAAGAATTTCCGGTAATTTCCCAAGACGGCGCATCGGCTGGCTGGTTCGTGATAAAATAATCGTTCTGTGCATGACGCATTATATTCGTAATAATGTGATACTCTCGCGCTGGCGCGTTTTGGACGTCCTGTGTAAATACTCGGGTGTATATTATTATTATTATTATGTGCAACGCGATATGTGTCTGTATCCACTCGCGCCCAATTAAACGCCAGCGACGACCACCCCGGACTTTTCGTATATTAATTATAAATGCGCGTACACGTGAATATTCTCGAGGACAGTATATATTATTATTACGTGTTTCTTTATGGTAATACGCGAGTACACGACGTTATATAGGTAGTAGTGTGTCTGTATAACGTACATTATTATACACACTGCTGTCTCTCTCGCTCGCCTATATTTAAAGTATTACCTATACTATATATTATGCGCGTATATAAACACATATAATATTATATATATAAGTGTGCGCGCGCGTGTGCACTTGTCGCGGCCATAAATCTATCGGACCGGATGTTTTGCCATCTCGGACGACGTTTATCTATCTATATATATATATATATATATATAAATATCTCCGGTCACAGTGTTCGTTATTGAACTCCTCCGAGACGGCTTGACCGATTTTCGTGAAATTTTTTGCGTGTGTTTGGTTAGGTCTGAGAATAAATAGGTCATAGGCTAATTTGGAAAGGGAGAGGCCCCCAACCCCGAGAGCTGTTCGGACAAAAATTTTGAGATTCACGATGAAAATGTTTGTTTGTAGATGGTTACCGTTGGATCATGACTTACGGACTATATATTAGTGATAGTAGAAATAAATTATAGATATCAGTATTTTATTTTGTGCAGAAAATATAATTGCCAAGACAAATCGGGCAAATGTGGTAAGCGCGTGCACCAAATCGTCGCGTTCGCGCACTCGAAACAATAAATTATATCATATAAGAGTTAAGTGTGTATTGTCGTTTTTTAAGGACAAAATCTAAGACTGCCATTGATTAAAATTCATGCATCTATATATTTAAAATATTAATGTTTTTCGTGCGTCTACGCCTAATTCTGATTTCACTCGCTTACACACCACAGGTGGATTGTCTACCCGATAATTTACTGCTCACATATTGTCTGCGATCCAGTGCAGTGGATTTGCCTGCCTAGGCGGTTTAGATGCGTGTAAATCGTTTGAGGTTAATCTCAACTCAATATTTGGCCCATGCAACGCTGGGCGGAACACAGCGTGGACTTCAGACGTCGTCCGGTGTTCATAACGATGTCACTCATTGCCATAATGATATTATAATATCGCACGGGCCGTAAGTCGTATTATATTTTACGGAATTTTTTTTTTTTTCACACCGGACTACAGCATAACATTACACGCATATCCGATGATGATGATAATATTAATATGTACCTACATTAATTTATCATAATAACGTATATTACGTTTTTAATTCTGTGGTTGATGTGGCTTGTAATAAACAATAATTGCGTATACAAGAGGCTCGTTACGTTTTATTCAAATATCGAAATGGTTAATTCAAGTGCCTACAAAAGAGTGGTGTCGATTCGTTACACTTTGCTCCCGTAAAATGAAACGACCCGAGCGCCATAACAGTTTTAATATATTTAATTACAATCATATATTATGTAATTGCGGTTACCACTGGGCGAGGGAGGTTTTAAATGTATTATTATTTTTTTTTTTTTTTAAAGAATTAAGTATGGAGATACCCACTGACTGCAACGATCAGCGGCACATATATTTTACGGATTCGGCACGAAAATAAATTCATTTTTTTTTTAAATACATACCTGCAGTGCACAGAGCGCGGTCGTAAAATATTAAAATACATCATATTTTAAAAATAAAAAGTTTCTTGTATTATTTAAATCGGTTCCTCGCACTTTCCGTTCGTGTTCATCCGACCGTAGGAGGTTTTTCTTGTTGTCCACTGGACCATTATTTCACCGGGTGCGGGCAGTTTTGTTCCACGCAAATATGATACAAAAGTTATATTTTGAAAAACTTTTAAACACTTTCACTCAAGCACCAGGCTGCATATTTTTCTTCGTGGTGTCTAAAATTATTTAAAAAATAATATTATACAGTGGTCTGTATGTTCGACTCCGGAACAGCAATAACAAGACAATAAAAAGTATTAAGATCGCTGTAGTTTCCTAGTACTAACAATCCGTAGAGACAGACCGATGAATTTTTACTATTATTATTATGTCCCCGACGCCATTGCCGGTGAATGTTGTTTACCCAGAAACCGGGGGCGTCGTCCTTCCTAGTCGCCTTTGGGACAATAAACGATTACAGCGAAGGTAAATTTTTTTTTTTTATTCTAATTTGAGCGGATAAGTTCTATCTCCGTAATAATAAACTTTCTAAAATCGTATTCAAGAAGCATTGCGCCAAAGGATTTCGTTAATCCTCTCGGGCGGCAGTGGCGCACCAATTCGTGAGTTATTCGTTCGGTAGTCGTGGAGGGTAGATTTTTACCATCGCTCTCCCGAACGGTTAACATATTCGACTGTTGTTGAGACTGTAAATTATAAGGACTGTCGTTAAATATCGTTAATGGACTGACTTAAAATCTGACTAACTTCTATACCTATACTCATTCAAAATTTGATTTTTATTTTTCGCAGAAAATGAACTTAAAAATGTATACGATAATTCAGAAAATAAAACGTTCAATAGGTTTTGAAAAAATGTTGTTTTGTATTGACTTCAATCATCTCCAAAAATGTCAATTCTTTTTGTGAAAATGATTGTTTACTTTTAAAAGAATCGCCTTGTATTAATAATATATATGGTATACACCGGTACGGAATATACAATTTCATTGCCACACGACAGTACGTCGATGATTGTACATTTGTACTTGCAATGAACGTCGATATAATATAATTGTGAAGCGAACCGTAAGCATTACCATCCTTCTCAATTGCCGTTCATCCGAGATTTCGTTTTCAGGCATAGACACCGTCGCCCGGCGGATACGTTATTTTTTCGAGTTTTCAGCATTTACTATAGCTATTGAATATTATTCATAAATTAATATTTTAATGAAACTTCGGCCATTCACGATGGACGAATTCGCACGCGACAAATAATTGTAATTTTTTTTTTTAATGAACGAGAAAAACAAATTGACAACAAATTGCTCGATTTAAAGATCTTCTTGCAAATACGTCGAGTGACTCGGACGCAAACGAGCCATGGCGTGCATTTGAGTATTAGCAGAGTCTATTTTTGAATAGTTATTCGTATACGCGTTGTGCGGAGCTGTGTGAAGCTTTTAATTGTTTCGTGTCAAGCGGTCGAATGTCAATATAACTCACACTTCAAAGTGTTGCGAATATGGTGAAAAAAAAAAAAATAATAACAAATCGCTAATGCGCAGGAAATTGCGCAAGCTGACAGCCAATCTCCTTTGCCCGTACATAAAATAATAATAATACGCAGTGTGTCGTAGTATTAAATAAACGCATTTTTAGTGCGTTCATTAAGTTCAATCACCAATGTTTTACGACCGAGAAACCCTATATACGGTCTGTAAAAATATTCGATTACCTCTAGGGTTCCGCCCCCTCCCGGAAGCCTTATTTTACCACCGGGCCCCCAGCCGCCCGTGTCCGTCCTCCGCGCAGAACACCCACTTATCCGGCGCAATATTATTATTGTTGTTTTACGGTCACGCCGCACATAGGCGTCTTGTTTGTATATGGTTGAAAACGGTTCGCCGACCCTTGTACGTCAGCCGGACGCATAGCACGATGTCCGCGAGTCGTCGTGACCTCGCCATAACATCATAAACTCATTTGGCGTGTTTAGCACCATCTAGTAGATCTAGCCAAGAGTATTTTTCAAATAATCCCGAGAAAATTTCCCAACAATTGTTTTCGAGTTTAAATTTAAGTTCGCAGGTCTCTAACCGCCATTTCCGGATGAACTGATACGGACATGACCGATTAATATAATGTTTGTTGTGACCCGTGGTCAAGCTAACGCACAACTAGCGACAGCGCGCACAGTAGTTTCAGACGGGAACTCGGAGTCGGAGGTCAGAGACACCGCTGTTATCGCGTACAGCCCGAGACGCGTTCCAACAGAGCTCCGACGCCCACGTAGCGCGTGCCCGAGTAAATCGTTCGCGGATCAGTCTGCAACACTGGTCCGAAATTTCGTGTCGGAACAAATTTATGTGTACTAAACTATTGGCAATTGTGCACGTACGTATCTATCCACGCGATTAATAAAAGCGATTTGTGCTACGGTAAGAGATTTCGGAGAAGGAGTTCGTCACGAGACAGTTTTAAAAACACGTGTATTATTAACACGTATATTAACTATACAGATAGTCTTTATCGTCATATTTATGTATTCGTTGTCGATCTAAACGAGAAGCAAAAAAAAAAAACTTGATTTCTGATACGTAATTATTAATTAATAAATGCATAATAAATACGTAATTAGGTGTAGGCGTGCTTAGCTAAAAAACAAAAAAAAAATCGATAGCCTACCTCTGTGATACAGAAAGGTAGAATCGACTTTTGTGAAAAACGACGAAAAAAATTACTTCCAATAACTGAAACGCGTGCGACACCCCGTCGGGAGTGTTTCAGACTTCGCAAAGCCGTGAAATTTACAGGGGTCCGGTGTATTGACAGAAAACCGTAAAACCTCCATTTTTTTAAGCGCGTCCGGTTTGAAATCCATCAAAGCCACCGTGCGCACTTCGCCGTAAAAATAATGTTCTATGACGTTGTACGTACACCTATACATAATATGCACTAGTGAGTTGTTCGATAGCAACCGAACCGCCGCCCACGTAGGTAGTGCGCGCGTATAATATATATATATATATTAGTTTATCGCCTGTATTGTGATTATGACGGATCTGTGCGAGTCGAAAAAATCGTAGAGTGTTCGTAAAAAACTCAAAAAACACGATTCTGTACTTATATACCGTGTGATGCGACTCCGTCTATTTATACGTTTACGATTTGTTTTTTATATCCGAATCGTCACGTATAATACCGCTATGCGGTACTGCGTATACTATTATACTATACTATCCCACTGGTTAGTAAGTGCTAACCCAACCTACGAAATTATTTTTTTTTTTCTCAAACGTGTTGAAATTTTAAACAAAAACGACGCAATACTATGTACAGAGCGATTCATTGACGGTTATTCAAAATCTGAGCTTTGGAATTTTTAAATATACTTAAACACAATATTTTGAAACCGTTGAAATTGTTTGTACTAGGCACTCGAGGAGTGTCTTTTGGAGTTACAAACATCTGTTTTTTAATCGAGAACACCTCTCAATAATGTCGCAAGTTATAAAACGGACAATTTTTCTGAAAATGTTGACTTATTATCAGAATCAAAATACAAACGAGTAATTTTTTGAGTTATTAAACTCCGCGTACTTTATAATAGGTTCGTGGTAATGGGGCTATTGTGATTTTAAAATGTAAGTAATTCATATTAAACTATTGACATTAGTAATTTGTAAAAATGGTTTAAGTATAATAGATACTAGATCTGATAACTAATATAATACAGCCATTTTGTATATTTTTCCGAATAACCCATTATTCTAAATATAAACATTTCAATAGTTGAAAAACTTATCGCTCAAATTTTGAAAGACAAAAGTTTGTATGGCAATAGGCCACGTTCCAAGTACAGACAAATTCAAGAATTTAAAAAAAAATAGTCTTTGACTATATTTTGAAATTCCGAAAATCGTTATTTGAATGAATTTATTTTTATTGAAAAAATGGGGGGCGGGCATGCTTGGTGAATTGCCCCGTTTTTAACCGGATACTAAAATATACTTTATCGCGAAACAATAGCACCGTGTGTGTTTTATAGTTTCGAATTTTCGCGGCCGTATCGTCATCGCAGCTGTATCGTAGCCGCGCGATAGATAATACGAATGCGGTTATTGGACGGACGGATTCATAATATTATTATACAAACGCGCGGTATTGCCGCCCGGAGAGTTGAGTTCAGAACCGTTTTGAACGGAGTAGATAATATAATGTTGTAATACAGGTGGGACGTTTGTCTCGGTCGTCGCAAGACAAAACGTCTCTCGCCCCGAACAATGATCTTATATTTGTTTTAAAGCCATAACTCACAACGCGCGCCAATGACGTGCACAAATATTTGGGCAAAAAATATCTTGCGAGGTTAGGTTAGGTTAGGTTAATTCGTTCGTCAATCCGAAAAACGACGGCGTTATTCCGCCGGTCCAAAAATAACATCGTCGCTCTCAAACCGTGTGTGTAGGCCGATTTATTCCGCGGGTTTTTCGGATAGCAAAACACGGCATTCAAAACATCGTACCGCGAGCGCGACATGCGACATTCCGCGGCGTAAAATAAACATCGATAGAATAAATATATAACGTCAAACAGTACGTACACCGCTGTACTCGTCGTCGTATTCATTAGAACCGAATCGCGCGGTTCTCGCGGAAAGCGCCTCCTCTCCCCCCCCCCCCACACACACACACACACAACCCGACAATTTGTCTCTCCGTCTCTCGCCGAGACGTACTTACACAAATTGTACGGTCGTAGGTACCGTTCGCGTCACGACTCCCGTGTCCGGACGCCGCTCGTTCATACCACCGGCCCGGCAGGCCGTATTACGTCGTACGACCGAAACACGTTTTCTGTTGTCGCCCGCAATGATTTAACCGCCCGTGAAACGTATCACGCCCGGACCGAAGAGACTTTTCTTCCGCCGTACACTTGTATAATATATATAATGTATTTCACGCAGACATACGGCGGAATAATAAAACACAAACGACCAACTGACGACGACGACGTCAAATATCCTGCGATATAGTCTCTCGCCGGCATTCGAGGAAATCGTTTTATTGTCGAGCGTTTCTTTGTTTTGACGGCGAGTACGTTTTACTATATTTTTTTTTTTTTAATCCTTACAGATTGGTTTAACGTTCAACGACTTCGATGGACCTCCCCACTCGTTCCTATCCATCACAGCTGTTCTCAGTTCTTCTTTATAAGTGATTATTTCTGCGACTTCTATGATTTGTTTCATAACAGAGTTCTTGACTACCTCATCCTGCTTTTCCTTTGTCATTGTTTCTCATTGTATTATATTCAATCTATTTTTTTTCCCCGATTGTGTTTTTCCATAATATTTTCCGTCCATTCGTTCGTTTTTAACTTTCTCTTTTCAAAGAACTTTCAGTGTTCCTCTCCAGTACCGTGTTTCAAAAGCTTCAATCCTTTTTTCCACTTAATTATCGAACGTGTTTGCTGCCCCATATAGTGATTTACTCCGAACAAAACACTTTATTTATAAGGGTATTTCTGATTTTTTAGACTAAACAGTGTGAATATAGGTTCTTCTTCTTCTTCTAAAAAGCTTGTTCTACTTATATTATTCTAATTTTTACATACGTTTCACTTTCTCCGTCATTTGTTGTTCTACTTCCCAAATACGTAATACATTGAACAGTTTCCAACTTCTCAATTTCAATTGTTATATTCAAATTTAATGCCTGTTTGCTGCATATTAGTATTTTGATTTTGTTCTTACTAATGTACTCTTTACTACAGCTCTCGTTCGTTTTTGTTAGCATATTGCTCAATATTTCTTCATTTTCTGCTATCACTGCTACGTCATCCCCAAAATGCAACCGCTGATACAGTTGTAGTGCATTTTCAATTTATTAATTATATAGTGCAGGTGATAAATTGCATTGTTTTAATCTTTTTTCAATTTTTGCACCTTTACATTTTTCATGTTATTATTACACCATGTCACACATAGCCTTACATGACCGTCGCATAGACATAAACTACACGTGCAAGATATATATATATATATAAATATATATTAAGCATAAATATTAGCAGGATTTTGTCGTACGTACCTATATAAATTGTGAAAAACAAAAATTTACCGATATACAATGTGCGATAGACTACAGTAAACCTTACTTTTCGACGTACAACGTACAAGAGGAAATGACCAAATCAGAACAGAAATTCTGGTTTTGACGTGTATTTCTTGCTATATGCGAACAATTAAATATTATTAATATTATTATTTTTCATGTTTGAAAATATCATTATAGCATCTACAAGTCGATGATATATCTTATTTATTAAAAGAAATGCCTTTAATTTAAAGATTCGCTTAAAACAAAACAAACAAAATATATTTATTCTTATAAAAATATATATCATAAACGTATTACTAATAATAATAGTATAATACACTCGATCGAATCCGCTTCCCGCACATTTATAGTGTCAATCATAATACCACTCAATTGTCTGATGTAAAAGTGCAATAATATAATTGTATGTTCACAAGCGTTACACTAAAACAGGGTGAAACTAATAATATGACGTTATTATATCGTAACAACCGAAGAACTGCACAATATTATCGAGTTTTGGATGTGACGTAACCATGACCCTAAATTGTTCTAAATTATTGGAAGTCCGTGCATACTTTATAATGCATTATTGTTCAAAAATATTACATTTTATGGTAGTGTTTAAAAATTACAAGTATCCTACCAATCTGAAAACAGAAAACCTTAGTTTTAATGCTATATGTATAGACTTAGGGACTTTTAGGCAGTTATAAAGAAATAACCAAATATGCTCTAAAAATGCCTTTTATTTATATTGATATATAGGTATAATTTATATATATATATTTAGTTTAGTATAATTATTTCGGTTTATAAGCGAAAATTCATCATCTTTTTTATAGTGTTTTTAGATGTTTTACAGGTTTTGATTGATGATGTTCAGTGCCTACATTTTAACCTTACATTTAAAACAGAACTATAAGTTAACGCAATAGGTTAAAATTTTAAGCTTTCACTATTGTTTGCCTTGAAGATAACACTACACACCGAGACACTTTCCTGTTTTAAAACATAAATCTGTGGCGATTATAAAACCACAAGTTCTTATAAAATGAAAAGCGTCGTTCCACATCAACCTAAGGAAGTGGTTCATACTTTAAAAAGAATAAATTATCATTTATTTCGTCATTTAAAATGTTTTAAATGTTTGACAAGATTTTGAAACAGGAAGTTTTATTTAAAATGTAATTTTTTTCTTCTTCATGAATGTTTTTCATTTTTTAAATTTTAATTCACTAAATTTTTTTAGCACATTTTGTTAAACTTTTAGTGACTATTGTTACTTTTTCTATGATACCGATATAATTACATTTTAAATTAAATTTTCAGTATTCTGAAAAAGCACTTAAAAGCTTTATACCTACTGCTAAAATATGCTCTAAAAAGCAAAAAAAATTAAAATATGCAAATATAGGTTAAATTAAATTTTGAACTTAGCTTCTATTCATTTAATATCTCGAGAAACCGCGATTGACATTGAAAGTGTAACTGAGAAGTTTCAAAAATTAAAAACCGTAAATGAACTTTTATTTCATAACTAACAACTTTTTTATAAATACTTTCAATATTCTGCTTATTCATATTAACATTTTATTGTTTAAAACGTACAAGGTTTTAATTTATTCAATAATTATACTTTTTTTAACACGGTGTTTACATAATGTATAAATATCTAAAAGATAACGTAACTTATTTTAGAAAACGTTCAATGAATAAAAAATAAAAATAATAGTTGACCAAAATGTGTTGTTATCTACAAGAGTTGTATATTTTGGTATTTAAACAAGTATTTTAAATATCAAATGTATACGCATGAACTGATGATGAAGAAGAGTGGATTTGAATAGGAATGTGCCAATAAATGTTCAAGCCTTCAAGGTGACAATTTAGAGACAATTTTTCAATTAAAACCACCACAATTTGCACATTTTAGAGTAATGTACTTCCAAGTTCTAACACTGATTATAGAGGGGATGGGGGAGTGTTTGAATCCCATTTTTCTTCCGGTAAGCCCACCCCACGAATTTAAAATTCATCTCCTCCATTGGTTTAGACTTGGATATAACAGACTCTGATACGTGAGTGCGTTGTACATTTCAATAACAAGCAAACTACGCGTCGAGATCGGTGCCAGAAGTACACCGAACGTATATTATTAATACCTAACCTATCAGGGTTTATTCATTTCAAGATATTTTAATTTCGTAATAGCGTTATTAACGGGTTTCGATCTCGATCTCAAGATTATGTTTTCCGTGTAAAAAACAGTATAATATAATATGTATACTTCACACACACACACACACACACACACACACACACACACACACACTACTTCACCTACCAAATTCAGATAACTCGACCATAGTATAACGATAGACGGTTATCCGTTATATTATGTTAAATGAAAAAAAAAAAAAATATGGCTCAAGTCGTCTTCGATTATAAAATCGGAATATTACAACGCTGACTTACGACGATACGACCGCACTATGAAATGAACGATAAATAGTGAGATTGCATCTCGGGACTTTGGATCGCCGTCCGAATATTTCGTGCCCATCGGACCACAAATCTAACGATTAAAGCGTTATTATTATTATTTTAATATTGTTATTATAATTTTTTCTTCGTCGCTTTGGATACTGTATATTTACTTACGGTCACGACGCCGTTGAATATTCAATTGGAGTTGTTCTTCGTTTCTGATCGATTACAACCTGTTTGGAACGCGACAAACGGTGAAATCCTAAATGTCGTGTTTTCGTGAAAAATATATTACCTATCGTAAACACACGATGTTTTTTGGTATGGCGCCTGTTTCTGCGACTAAACGAGTGTGTATTTGTATTTACCTGCAGCGTATATGACGCGACGAGTTTTCGACTTTTCGGTATGAAATTCGCTGGCGTCGACCGTAAAAATCTCTTACTCGGGGACAGTGAAATTGCGCCTCGTAAAGTCGGACTGTTGTTTAATAATAATTTGAGGGTAGATGTTGCCGTAATCTTCTTCCCCATCGCAGACGAGCTTATATATACACCGGCAGTAATATAAAAATGGGATCATTGACCCCATAAGGTCTGCCGACCAAGTCCGTCACCCCCGTCGTCGTAAAAAGCGAGAAACGGCAAAGCACAATACCGTACACCCACACACATCGAAGGACATTTTATACCTCTTTTTACCCCACCACCTGGTCCTCGCAGGGAAAAAGTGGTTTTAGCGTTATATGGTCCTCTATATACTCCTGTGCATATATATATATATATATATATTTGTGTGTGTGTGTGTGTGTGTGTGTGCGTTGTATATAATATAACGATAACTATACCATATATAGTACGTATATATTATATACATAATGGAGACAATAAATTTTTACTGGAAAAGCGTATATAATATATAAAAGAGCTGGCAGGGTTAGTGTTATGGTACACGGAGAGGACGGAGGACGAAGGCCAATATCTCTCATTGTTCCCCAGGGCTGCACGACTCCACGACCACCGGCTTCCGCCAATCCACCGGCACGCGCTTCGGCCGCGTCTACCCTGAGTACCCGAGCCGTTTCGGAATGGAAGGCGTGGTGGGTCGGACGTGTCGGTAGTGCCGATGGAGGTAGACACGACGACTGTGCTATATAGACCTGTAAATGTTATATATATAGTGGCAGTGATAAAGAGGGGTGGGAGAGAGCGTGAGTGGAGAGATTGAGCGACGGCGGGAAGAGGCGTTGAAAAGTACCTTTACGCGCGCGCGCGCGCGCGTGTGTGTGTGTACGAGAAGAAGAGTTGCCGCTACGGATTTTTCGGGAGCTTACAGGGTAATCGGATTAAACGACGGCGACGGGTTGTCGAATGCGTTTGACTGGGAACCCGGGCACCCGGTGAAAACTGTGGCGGCGGCGGCAGGAAATCCTCGGGGAACGATCTTTATGATGTGTACGCCAATGCTGAAAACGGCCGCTGCCGTCGTCGTCAACGCCACCGAATTTATTCCTTAAGTCTAAGCCGTAATACGGATTTATATAATATGACACTATAAGCAAGGCCACATACTCACGTGTACATTATAGGGTACTTTTAGACATCTACACCTATGATACTGCATTATTTGCGGAGTCGACGACCACCATCGTCCGAAATATATTTTCTATAATTTCACGAAAATAATAAAATTCAATTTTCCATTGCAATTTACAACACTAAAGTGTTTGTAAATTATATTAAAATGATACCAAAAACATTATTTTTTTTTTTTTTGTCATATTATATTTTAATAGATCAATCATTTGATATTGAACCAGTGAAACGCCGATAGTGGTTTGAACCGTTATGTATATTATTATTATTATTTTATATGCCTACTATATACGTGCGTATTATAACCGATATCCATGAATATAGCATAATTTCCATACAAATACAATGCTATCGTTTTTGCGTAAGAAACATAAGGTAAACACTCGTATATTTCTTTTAAATAAATACGTTAACAAATTACAAAGATTTTTTCTCGGGAGCGCCACAGATTCCATGAAATTTTTTTTTTAGAAACGTTATTATTTGGACTGATAAAATTGAAAATGATTTAGTAATGATTTTTATTATCTGGAATTAAATTATGTAAAAAAAATACGTTTAGGAACTGTTATTGTTTGGAAAATACATTAATAGGAACAGATACAGTTGGGAAATTGAATGAACGGAAAGCATTTTATTTGGAATCCACATTGTTTTGATAATTAATAAATTTGAAATACGTATTATTAGAAATAAACATGGTTTGAAAATAAAATAAATTGAAAAAAGATTTTTAAGAACAAACGTCGATTGGAATAAATCGGAAATTAAAGTAACGAAAAATACATACTTACAAACGTAACCTTTTTTTATAGTTTATAATATTATATGATTATTAATATTCAATATAATATTATTATAGGTATAAATGCAGTTTAGTTCCCCCTCGCAAATTTGATTTATTCTCGTCGAAACATGCATAACTCGACGAGTTAAGAACGATGGTGCAATCAGAATTTATCGTTCGGACTTACTTTTGTAGTTATAGTCTTCCAAAGTTTGCGATTTTACGTTTATATAAATGTGTGGAACACTACTTTATAATGCCGCGCGGAGAACCTCGACTCTCGAGTTTGGCGACAGGAGCCGGAGTCGAAGAGGTCAATTATAAGCTTATGTTACTTTAACTGGCCATCGAATTTGGTCGTTTTTTGTAATTTTTGCACTTTTTTTTTAACTCCGAGGCCTACCCAGGGTGGTTTTACATAACAAGTCGAGGGATATTTTTGATTTTTTTGTCCGAGCGCAGCGTATAGCGAGCGAGTTTTAACGTGGGCATCAACGGTCAACAATTCTGAATTCACAAAAGTTTATTCTGTAATTATTCTTAATATTATTTTTTCTAAAACTTCAAAAATAATCATGGTATATGAACTCTGGTTGCACCATCAATTTAATCGTGATAAAACCGTGGTTAAAAAAAAAATGCATTAAAGGCGCACTAAAACAGAGCGCTGTACTCTGTGTGAATTTTCCATTCAATGCATCTTCTATTGCTTGTTTTTCCCAAAAATCATATTTCTAATAAATATATGTTTTATTACATTTTTGTTCCAAAAGTCAAATGTTTCAAGAATGTATGGTACATTACATATTTGTTCCGAAATTTAAGTTTTCAATAAATGCATGTTCCATTCCATATAATTAGTTCGAAAATTGTATTTTTTGGTTGAAAATTATTCCATACAATAGTATTCAAAAAATCATCATTCTATACAACTAAATTTTTCATTATTTATTTCAAAATCAAATGTTTATCTTTCAACGGCATAATCATACAGAAATACGTTCATACCTCTGATTTAGTTATTCAAATTTTGTAAAAATAATAATTATGCATTATAATAGTAATGGATGAGATATGCTATTTCTTGTACAAATAACTTATTGCATGGTCAATTAAAAATATGATTTTACAATAAGTGTAGGTGAAAGAGATGCTTAACGGGGAATTTTGTTTTTAATGGTACCAAAGCCCCCCTACAATACAAAGTGACTGGTTACGGCACGTCACTGAGCTGCGTACGCTCGTTAACTAGATTATACATTATATTCTACGATATAATATGAAATATTTTGAAAACACACAAAATTCTGGCCCCGATCTTAACGAACGTGGTTACGCGGGCCGGCAAGACGTTATCGTGTACAGAATCATACCTACAGTAATAACGTTACGAGTTTTGGAGCCAATTAAGATTTTTATCGCGTTATGACCCGTTCGCCGTAGGGAGCCTATACACGTCGGTCGAGTCGTCACTGAACTCATCTAAACTACAAATGCATAGTTGTCGCATAATTCGCAACAAAACGAACAATAGAAAATAAGAAACCACGAATGGCGGCCGATCGAATAAAGGCATATATTTTGTAAATAATTTCATGTTGTACATAGATAAAACAAAACAAAAAAAAAAAAAAACAAGTAAAAGTTAATAATATGTGCATCCCTGTCCGATAAGCTAATAGCTTGCACAGGCGAAGGGTTTGATGGAGAAATACCTATTAAACCAATACTCACGTTCGACTACAGTATTTTACGTTATCGATGTTACGATATTTCCGGCCGGAGAGATCGTCGACGGGCCCCCCTCCTGCGCGTAATATTATAATAATATAATACGACGTATAGGAAGGAGACGTTTTTATTTTCTCTCTCGTTTTCCCGGTTTACCGTTAAATAAGAATATATATAGATGCGTTCTCGGCAATGAATCATCTTCCCGGGTGCATATAATATGCAGCAGCGTATATGAAATAATATATTATAATTAATTGGATAATGGCGCGGACGGCGGCAACGACGTTGGTACGCACACAACAGCGGCATATATATATAGCGATATCACGAAACGAGCTCTCCGTAAAAAAAAAAAACCATAGCCAGAACCGGCCGCGACTTTTCACGTAAAAACACTGTGTTACAAAGCCAACGAGACGGATGGACACGATGATAGAATACCTCGGCGAAGGAGATAAATACATTTTAAGCTCCCCGGAGACGTGCATGGGGGTTGTAGGGTTGTAGGTGTGCTAATGGGGCTTAGGAAGCGCTTTATACATCGGAAAAATAATTGCACACATAGTTTTAGGTTTCTTAACATAGTGGGAACCTCCTTGTATGCCCGTTGTGTCCGTCCGTCCGTTGATTACCACTTACCTGCAGTATATTACCTGGCAGTTACGATTGTCGACATTAATGTATTATAGGTATTTATTTATTGTCCGTAATTACTAACTTACCGTACACAAATTGTACATGAAACTATAGTGAATTACGTTGCATTAAAATACGCGTAGAAACCGGAAGTTCATAACACGCTTGCAGAGTGAGCTTTCTTAAGTTGTATATAACAATAATATTGTAATCTTGTCGGGGACATGTTTTTTTTTTCTATCTGTTTACACATTATGGCATAATAACGAATAGAGTTATGTTTTTATTTTAAATGCCAGGAAGAGACGGGAAGGAGGAGCGGATGAAATAGCACCGATGCGTGGAAATTATAAACATGACCATGAATATATTCCGCGTCTGATAACCGACTCCAACGCCGGTGAGATCTCACTTTGTGTGTGACTTGTGGCTGGCGTTCGGTAGAGATGACACCGCAGACGTTTTTAGTCTCACGGGAGTCTCATCGGAGAGCGGCAACGAAATTTGATTTGACGTGTATATTAGGTTTTATTTTTTTTACCGCGACTTTTTATCCGATCAACGTACACACAGTATAAGCACTTTTGAGAATCACGAGGACTCAATACAGACAACAACGTCATCACGGTATAAAAAAAAAAACCTCAATTCCGAAAAATAAAAACGTCGCTGTGCATTAGTTTTTGATTGAATGCCCACGAATAGTAATAAATTATATTACATATATTATGGGTAGTAGACATACTCACCCGATGCGCGTGTATTTCTGCGGTACTGGCGGAGGACGATGGCGGAGTGATGTGATTATTTGTGTGCCCGATGACTGCTACAGCGACGTTTATGACAACAATATTTCGTTCGTCGATTTCGTCTACTAATATAATATTAATTATCTACGTTCGTCGGTACCCGTTAGCTGTAGTTGTGATTGACTTTTTGAGCAAGAGTTTTCTTTTTGTATTTAAAAACAATCGACGATCGGACGACTTAAATACATATGCGGTAAAATTTGTATTTATAATTTTTATTCAATTATACACTTAACACATAGTATCAACTTACAACTTACATCGATTAAAATAATAATTAATAATAATACATGTAATACATGCCATTGCTATGTACAATAATATTACATAATAATAATAATATATTATGATATTTTAAGTCAAACAATGTTATACTTTAAAATAAAAAGCGTTCTATCGTTAAAAATTGGTGACAATAAAAATTAGCACGTATAATATATAACTATAAGAGCAAAAAAAAAAAATAATAAAATAATAATGATAAAAAAAATTATTTTTACATGAAATAAATTTACCTTTCGTTTTAGGATCAGGTAAAAGAAACCGTAAAAATACATCAAATCAGATTAACCGAAAATATTAAGCCCAATATAACTTAATAATAATTGTCATTATATTATTATATATTGTGAAGCGATTCAATAGTGAGTTGACGTAATTTTTATTTTTATTAAAATGTAACGTATTATTATAATATATATTATATTCACATGACTAGATAACGTGCAGTATAACACGAGACGTCGTATACCGAATAAAAACACACGAATTTCATTTAATTTAACATCAATGGTTTTCTTTTTGTTTAAATTTTTTTTTTTTTTTTTTCTTAGAATTTATTATTATTATATTATATTATAATTGTATGGGATTTACGCCTCGCGATAAATAATAATATAGTCATCGTATGTACACCGCGTAATTATAGGATAAAATGTACATCGAGATTTATATATATATATATGTACGCATGTATATATGTATATATATATACAACACAAATATTTATACAAAACAAAATAGATTAAAGGGACAAAACATTGGTTAGGACTCCAGTGAAACAAAACGGTATAACACCTATCTCATAAATATATATCGGCAGCGCCGGGACAACGTCGGCCGCGGCGTATGAAGACTACACTCGCGACACCCAATAATGTTACAATAATATTATAATATATTAAACCTAATTAATGAATATAATATTTTAATGCCGGACGTGCGTCACGGTCGGTTGTTCTTGCTGCGATGCTGCCTCCTCGTCGAGCAGTTGATGGGACCTCCGGCAACGGCCTGCAATCAAACGACAAACGAATAAGTTTCAGTGCACCTCAATGTTATATTATTATGAGGAGGTTGGGGGAAAATACTTCACGTAATTTAAAACGATTTCATCTCAAAAATCGACGTACGCCCAGCAAAGTCACACGCCAATATTCAGGCCCCACGACAGAAATTCAGATTCAAAAGTGCGCACATAATAATATACGTAATGATCCACCCCAATCATGCACACTCCAATTATTTTATTTAGTAATATACATTTATTCAAATTTTGATTTATGGAATTTTTGAGTACATACATAAGAATTATAATTTCAAATATTTAAGATTTTGTATACCATTTAAGGAGTGTCCTGTGGTGGTATTCTAGCTTATTTTTTTCAAATACAACAACCAACCTTTTTACTAAAAACAATTATGAAGCAAATCAGTTTTGAAAATTTTGATGTAAAATTGAAAGTCTAAATTTGAACAAGTAGTTTTTGTATTATTAAAGTGTAAAATAAACCTAAGAATAATAGTCCATAAAAATGGTTTTAGTATTTGTTAAATTCAGACAATTTTTTACAAAATATTATAAAATGTTGATAGATTAATATTAATAAGGTACTATAATTTACAAATCAGCATGGATTCATGGCCTCCAAACTTATATCATTGGCCTTAGAACACAAAGTTAAATAATTATAAAACTACACGTTCGACATTTGATTTAGCAAAAAAGTCATCTAATTAACAACTTACAGGAAAGAAGAATGACTTTTTCAGATAAAAAGAAATTTGTATCGCTCCAAAAAACTCTTTCAAAAGTATAAAAAAAAAATTAAGTACCTATTTGAAAATATAGTTCTTAAATATACATACAAATCCTAAAATTAATTATTATTAAAGGATGAAAATATAGTGAATCATCCTCTATAGGAAAATACACAGCTGCGTGCTGAATCGCTCGAGCAATATTATATATTATGATAACGATAAATATTGATAGATTGACGCCAAAAAAAAATACAAAACGGCTAATTGGTTCGAACCCGAAATGTATTTCCTATACGTGCGTGGTTGTGCGGGACAGATGGTCTTCGTCGATATTGATACGCCGTACGTTTCGTTTCAGCGGCGTCATTTAATTTAATTTTTTTTTTTCGAACACACAAAACTTAACAAGCAACTCAGATTTTGAGAAGCACATTGCAAATTCGGGCTAAATGCCAAATAATGCCATACTACGGGATTTGGAACACGCAAATGTATACCTCGCGTGGTTCAATAATATTACTGAACGCGATCAAACCCATCGGCGTTATATTACTTTGGAAGAGATTATCCGACGAAATATATTCTCGAGTACGTTAATCGAAGTCATCTACGGTGAAATCGTTGCGTCCGACGAGAAATACGACCCGAGAAATCGTTTTCGGACGCGCATTTGACCTGCACACACAGCTGTACATGGTATATACACGTATTAGTACTAATATACTCTCCGTTTTCCCGTCGATTCGTTAAACGATAAGTGTGCAGTATAATTAATACGCGCCGCGTTCGTTTTAATCAGTTTTAATTAAATGCCGCAACTGTTTGTAGTGAATATTATGCCACGCTAATGACCGATGAGAGGTAGCGAGCCCTCCCTAGACGTCTTCGTCCTCGGTGCGTATAATAATTAGATGACAACCCTCTCGCGCTGTAGTTGAACCGGAAAACCCCACGCACAATGTTCGCGTCAATCGAGGTCCATGTAGCGAGCAGGTAGGTATAACTTGGTACATGTTAGGTATGCACTATTATGTACATAGATGCTTTAAACGTATTATGTGCATGAAAACGCGCAATATAGTCGGACGACGACTACCAAGTCGGAACCGGCTATAATACATTTTCATGGGCTATATTTTATCGGCGGCGGACCTGATTGCAAACGTTCCAATTTTAAGGGGTTCAATACATGTAATAGGAAGGCCGTGAGCGAGTGAGAACCGTGTGATTGTGCGCAAAGTATAGTAATAACGTACAGTGATGGCAAAAACACTTAACCTACGTTTAACCGATAATTAACGTTGATAAGAGTATTAGGTAAATCTATAATTTAACATTCGTAAATTTCAGTTAACTTTTTAATTTTAAATTATATAATAATGCGTAACTTCCTACAAGCGCGATAGTACATACAAAAACATTGTCGCGCGCGATCGGTTTTTTTACGATTTCAGTATTTTGTACCTATCATTCATCTTACCGACCAATCTACTTATCAGATATAATTTGTAAGAAAGGAATAATAATTACTGAATTCGTCATTAATTTTACTTTAAAATTATTTTTAGTTTTAACACAGTTTTCGTTTATTTATTTTGATTTAATATAATAATACATTCCTGGAATTTCAAGATCTCAAAATCAAATAAAAAGAAAGTTTAACGCAAATAATTCAGAAAGTAGGGAATTTGAACTCGAGTAAACTTGTGAGGAGTTCAAATCTGTTTTCAGAAATTGTATTTCTGTATAAATTTGACGGACAAAATAAAATGGATTTGTTTTGGAGTAACAAAATGTCAATAGTTCGTAAAATAAATTGGGAAGTGTAACTAAAACACTGGTCATACGCGACAGAGTTGACAGTAAATTGTCGGAAATGACTCGGAAAATTGGTTAAATTTTTTAAACCCACAAGAGTGTCTAATTTTTACAACGACTTGGGACATAAAATGACGACGACCATCGTTAATCAAATTCAAATTTAGACTTACCCAAGTATTTGGCAAAGTCCAGCGGTCGGGGCGCGTAGTCCAACAGGGGCGGACACTCGGCGTCGTCGTGTCGGACCACCTTGTGCAGCGCGGGCGATGCTCCGCCAGTGCTGCGGTAGGCCAGGACGAGGGCCAGCAACAGAAAAACGGCCACGCCAGCTCCAGCCGCGGCCAACAGCTGCCACTCGGCGTGCCCGAGCCCCGAGGCCACGGCTACGGGCGCCGATAGCTCGGCTGTCACGTCCTCCTCTCCGGCCACCGCGGCCACCATATCTACTCCTGCCGTGGCCACAACAGCCGCCGCGTCTTCATCTTCGTCTGAACCGCCGTCGTCGCTCCAACGGTCCGGAGCGGCCACCTCCGACGCCACCGCTGCGGCCGCCACCGCCGACGGAGCTGTCGTGACTTCCACCGCAGCGGCAGTCGAGTGCACAGCGCTCCTGGTGTCCAAAAGCAGAGTTGGGCTGGTGGACATTTTCACGGACTCGTCGGCTCCACCCAGCAGAGACACCTGTAACGGAGCGCAAGGAGATCGAGGTTAGTACATTATTATGGTTTTTGCGGTTGTTGAGTGCGCGGAGTTTATTAAACCGTATAAAAAGTACAGTAATAATATTCACCACATCGTGCGAGTGTAACGTGTGCTTGCGGTAAAACAATATCGAAAATTACATTTTTTTTTTTCATAATTTTCCAACGTTATTGCAATATAAACGTAGGTACACACACATATAATTATTATACGAACACTGCAGTGTGATTAACAAAAAATTTGCTAAGTCCCAATTTTTAATTTAGTTTTATGTGTTTACTCAAATCGTGATTTTTGGAATTTTAAAGACCTACTTATATTTTTTTATCTTATTAATAGAATATAATTTATAAGAAGACTGTGATGGAAATTCATACATATTTTCAAATTATAACACGGCTTTATTACTATAAATTTCGTTAAGCTGGTTACTTTTAATATGTTTATGAATATAAATCAAAATTCAAATTAGTGTTTTTTGACTTTTTAATCTGTATTAGTATGAGTACTGAAGATAAATCAACTAAGTAATGAATAATAACTATAGGTTTTAAATATATGGGAGCTATTTTATTTATTATTTTATTAATGTTGGACAACTTTGTTACGTATCTATCATCAGTACTAAATTTAATTTGATATCTACTATATAATTATGTTGTACAAAAAAATCATCAATTTATAGTAAAAATAGGGGGGATTTATCTAATTAACTATTCAAAAAAAGAGGGAAATTATTCTCATTGAGGGCTCTCCTTAAATGGTACAAAGCAATCTAAGTACTTAAAAATATGGCCTTTAAGTATAAACTTACAAATTTCTAAAATCAGAATTTGACTAAACACATTATTAAAGAATAAAAAGTGGAGGGTCAGTATACAAAGTAAATAAATCTGTATATATATATATATTAAATTTTTAATCGATTACAACGCGCACACATGCAATTATTTAGAGGATTTTCCGGAAAGACTAGGATTGTTTTTTTTTTAATTAACGGATTTAACGTTTCACCATTAGTGCCACCCTGTCGCGTCAAAGCTCTATACACACACGAGTATTTATTAACAATATAATTTCGTACGTAATTCGATTCGCCGAGTTTTTAAATAATTTAAATTAATTACGATTTTATCACTATCCGTTTGGATTATTATTATTTTTTTTTTTTTAAATTAAAATTCCCGCAGAAAATTTGTGCTTTGTATTATTTTTTTTTAACGAAGATTGCGTGTTTTGTTATTACGGGCATTTGTTTGGCTAGCGATCGCGTGTGATCTAGCTTAATAGATTACAAAGAGTATTTAAAAATATCATGGTAAGCACACTCCTTTTGGAGATTGCAAACTGTAGTTTTAGACAATATAAAGAGAGTTCTTAAAAAAAATATATCCCATTTTCTATTGAATAACGACCACGCGTACTCTATTTATTTCTGCTTTTCGCAGAGTATAATAACGTGAGTGTGGTAATGGAAAATGTTAGCATCCCACCGAATCGCCGTTATATAGATACATACATACATACATGCACTTATATATAAATTTGATATATATATATACAGCCCATTCTTAAATAACCGTTATAGATGTCAGTGAGTCGTAAAAACGTTATTATTATGCTGCTTAAATATTCTTCAATGCTCTAAAACGCTAATAATAATAAAATGGCGTCCAAAAAACGGCTCAACGAGGACTTAAGTTTTGTACAAAGTTGAACTACGGGAAAATATTTCGACAGGACCCAAAGACGATTGCCATCCGGAGGTTTGCAATTTTCATCCACCAGTAACTTATTGTTATACGTAATTTGTTGTTTTAACATTGTATTTATATCATAATCTCACCAGACGAAACAACTAGCATCATCGGCTGCTGCTGCTGCTGCTGCTGCAGGCCCCACCAAACGCATTCCGACCGATTCGATACTCGCGTGGAGTAGTAGCATAAACGCAGTATTACAAAGCAACAATATTGTACATCAAAAATCTCTGTCTATATATAATATGTATATAGTATATTTATATTTATACGAGTAGGAGAAGACGTAGTTTAGTTACAGCGTAAATCAATACGAATAAAGATGAGAACCGTGTACTCCATCGAAGATGTGATTAGAGTTATATAATCGTATCAACCGCGGAGATTTATGCAATAATGTCTGATAATATTCGATTTTTAGATATTATACCTAGGTGATAGTACGTGGCTAAGTGCCATACGAATGCGCTGTGATCTGACATTTTTAAACCATTTTTTTTTTTAGTTTTCATCATATTTTTGTATATTGATACAAGTGAACGTCACGCACGAAAGCCGGCCAACCGTCGTTTTCACAGTCCGAAGTTATTTCGTATTTCGGGGAGGTCACTCGAGGATAGGCGCTCGTCTTCGATCGCTCATTTGCCAGACGTTCGTCCGAAACATCATAATAATAATAATAATAATAATAATATACATCGCATAGAAAATCGTATAGCGCGGCCATGTTTCTAGGTTGTGAGAAAAAAACCCATTGGACGACGATGAATTCGTTATAATTAATACGGTTCCGAGTTTTAGTACAAAACATAAATTGCTTGTTAGGAAAAAAAACAGAAAAAATTTAAAACGATTTTAATTTAATTAACACGGTTCGTGTGTTTTCTAAGCACGAAGGTTAATTATAATTGTCTATTCTTTTTGTGTTTTAATGTGTTCCGGCGCTCGGGAGTTACAGCGGCTCGTATTCCAAAATGATTTGTCATTCCGTACGCCTACTTTTAATTACTGACAGCAAGTGGAGCAACAAAAATATAAAAACTATATATAGTTATAAAACTATATACACAAACACAATTCATCTTATTCTTTACGCATAGGTATACATCATGTTGCGTACATTTTCGTCGGATGAGAAGTTAGAACAATACCATATAGTTTGAGCGCAATGACCACGACCATATTATTTATATTCATTGCAAAATACGTTTCACGTTTTCAACATTGACTATTATTTTAATTATTTGCATTTTCACAGTCGCAGCTATACACAAAAACTGAGTGCGTATATCACGCTTGAGCAATAACTGCTGCAGTTTCATTTGGATTAAATTTTTTTTAGTTGAAAAAAAACGCGTAATACCTACGTGACAATAATAACGAACAAAACAAAAAAATCTTTAATAAAATATAATTTATCATCAACTCTTTATTGCCAGTATAACCGTACAGCACAATATTATATTATAACTTTGCGCCTAAAAACACGCGAAACAGTATAATTGGGTTGAAAAAATTATGATGAAACCCGAAGATATGATAACGGGCGTGTATATGACGTCTTACATCCGAAATGATTGCGAATTGCGTACGACCCGGAAACGATTCATTCGCTGCAGGCTTGCGAAAACTGACAACGTTTCGTACACACATTTCAGATGGGGGATGTGCGCGCGCCCTAACTAATTACTCGATTAAAAGCGTACTATACATTCCTAAGAGCGTTTGTTTAATTTGCAACATGCGCTTCTTATGAAAAGTTACGCTAATTCAGTAACAATTAGCATAATAGTATGTGAATTTCGAGTGAAATTTACCCGAATTATCAGGGAGTAAAAATTAATACCCATTTATCTCTTTCCCGCTTGCACGAACAAGAAGGTACGAACATCCCATACCAGTACGGAATAAATTCACCGAAATAAATATAAAATATTACTAACGTTTCGTTCGTTTTGATACCAGTATTCAATCTTTTATTTTCGTTGCATATATAATGATCTTCAACAAATATATTGCGGCGACGGTTGTCTTCGATTTATTTAAGTCAAAATTAAATTTATTAACCCTCGACTCGATATTTATCAGGTGGGCATAAGATGTAAAACAAGTTGAAAACACTTGAGTGGATAACTGCGACCAGTTGACAGTGAACGTAATAATATATCATCACAATAAAATGAAAAAATCCCAAAAATGAGAAGAGAAATTGAAAAAGTTTTTGGAAGCTAAAGTTCATCTTTTATAATACTTCTTAATGATATTTATAACAGAGTTACGGGGGTTGTCAAAAGAACGAAGAATTTCCAATTTTACGAGCCATTTAACGTCCTTTTCCTCGGCGTATTTTTTCTGCTTTTTTTTGTTCTACCATTTAAAATCCGTTAATACGTCACCCCGAGGGCCAGAAGTTAATAACAAAGAGAAAGTGAAAAAAAAGTGACACCATAGTGGGTTTTTATACTGCAGCAGGGAAAATGTTGGAAGTAGCCGAGTGGAAAAATAAGAGATTCTCTGTCGGTGGTTGGACACCGTTGTGTGGATAGATGCGGGGTGAGTAAAGGATAGAATGATCGAAAATCCCGACGAATCAGGAAACACACTTAAGCTGGACTCAATTTTAGACCTGCGAAACCAATGGCAAATCGATATACGCGGGATCCTTAAGCTTTTAGAGATTTGAAATTGTTTCCGTGTACGATCAGCGGGGTAGATATAGACGTATACACATATACTGAACACATACACTATATAAGTTTGAAATGGCATGTAAAAAAGAAAGAAAAAACAGTTGACCCAAATCGTTTAGCTATTTAAATTTTATATATGATTCGATTAGGATAGATATATATCATACATAATACGCGTATATATTATTATCGATATGGTATACGCGAACATCGTTATACTAGTCGTGAGTGTAGTGTACATCATAAATGGTAAAACGCATAATAGGTATATATTTATCATATACTAAAGTGAAATGAAAATTTGTTTCTTTCTTGGTATGCAACGTTTAAATTAAGTGTCATATACCCATCTACTCACAAAATTATCGATTAAAATGTACGTTTATAAGACCTGCTTTTATAATATTGGCCAAAAGACCAATATAACGCGTGTAATATGTATATAAATTATAGGTAGTACATATATGAATACATTTACGAACGTAACGCTTTATATAATATCATATTCGCACATATATAACACAATGTATAATTCCGACTACCCAGCGACTTAAAGCTATTTATGAAGAGACAGCGATTGGTGCCGAGTCAACGGGGCGTCCAAGTTTTGTAAAATTAATATCGCGGGCTCAATTTCAAACATTTGGTTGGGAGGGTTGTTAAAAACCAGCGGGAGGCCAATTTCGAACTTTTAACTACTCAACGGGTTTATTTCACTAGGGTTATAACATAGCTATAACAGTAGTTATAAGTTATTACCCTTACTCGAACTCCGTACGAATTGGTTTCCAAGTCCATAAATACATAATTATTTCTTTTTATTGTTTATATAATTTGACGCCGGTCATCGTTTTAATTAATTTACGACAATGCGGTTACATAAGAACAATACAAATATTCGTCTAACGTCATCATCATAATAATGCTTGTCGGGTTTTCTCTTATAATCAATCGATCCAATACTGCGCAATTACACAGCAATAGGCATGCTTAATATAATATTGAGTCCTATCAATTTCGAGCAAGACCTACAAAAAAAAAAAAGACTGATTTCAAAAAACCATGTTAAAACCCATTCATCCCATAATATACATATATATGAGACCGACGTTAACGACCCTGCTGCTGCACTGGCGCGATACGGTGTCGTCTGCAATCATATTGACGGGTAGAGAAGGAGCAAACTACCCCTCGACGAGTAAAACGACGCAGTTCCCCCGAAACATGGTTGTCGTCCGGCATAGTCGTACGAAGGGAAGAACGTAATATATATATATATAATATAGTGTGTGTGTGTGTGTATAGTATTACACCACATTTATATATAAAACAAGTGACCGTGCGGTGCGGCGTAGCCATTACAGAGGACCCGATGGGCGGTACCGGAAGTCATGTGTAATCGCGCCGCGGTGCAGTGTAATGACGTATAATGTAAGTATACGTCGCGCAGAGTGGTAGGCCGCAATAATAGTATTGTCGGTGCAGCACGTCGAGTGCAGTGCGTATGTTATACGTCCCCTAAAATTATCCAAAAAGAATGACGAGCGCTGCAGCACCGGTGTTATGCGCATTCGGTAAGAACGTATACGAATATATTATTGTATAATGTTATACAATATAATTTGTTATTGGTTCGCGCATCCTAGGTCGGTTTCACCTGCCCCAGCGCCCGCACAATCTATGAACGCGTATACACCGAGTGTCGGCGGGTTTTCGATGACCGAAAGGCGGGGTAAGGGGCCGCCCAAATTCCGGACACCCGGGAAGGGGGGCACAACACATACGATACAATTTTTTTTAACGAACCAATATTAAATAAGTGCTTTCTCTTCTACCAACCTGACCAATAGTTTGCATCCGGTCAGAACGAATCATTATACTATACGGTGGTCCTGTACATAATAAATACGAACTCCCCCAACCACTAATTAAATTCCAAGCTGGATCCCTAGCACCAACGTGTCCGAGCGAATAATCGCACAGGAACGTGGTCGGAAAACTGTCCGCAGATTAGAGGTGGGAAAAGACCTATAGAAATTTATTGGAGTAAAGGCTGCGCAAAGGGATGTTCTGGGAGAGGTGTTGATAAACATGCCTATATTATAAAGATGGGTATCAGACGTCGACCGCTGGTTAAATTTTAACACGGTTACCGTTGGCTCGGTACCAAGGGTTTTCATCAGATTCTCAAACGTTAAGTGAAATATAAAACTCAACGCCACCGGCCGACGATGACGTCGACTGCAATTCGCATGGGTTTTAGGCCAAGTATATATTTGTATTATTATTATTATTACCATCATCATCACCGAGTTATTGTCTGTCAGTGGTAAAAGATTGAATTTCAAGAACAAAACAAACACGACTGGCTTCGTAAACAAATAACAATAAGCCGTGCATGGCGGTTCGCGAGACGACGACTAATACCGGAGGCGGCACTCAACAGAAAACTCAACTGAAAAGATTTAAAGTAAAGTCTTATATTATATTATTATAAACTTTGATTTTATTGAATATCGTATACGCGCACATGCGATCGTGCTCATAGCTCGCATCGTGATTATACCAGTGGTGGTGACAACTATATATATGGAGACGCGATTTTTATACAGGTACCTAATATTATATTGTCGTCGGAAAACTCTTCTCTAGTTGTATAATTCATATATTGTATAATAAAATATTATTAAAATACCGTCGCGAGTCGTCTTCGGTGTGGCCTCGAGAAGCTACGATATTATATTTAATAGCGTTTGCACCTAAGTCAACGGGCGGCGGTGGTGGAGACGGATACGGCCGTTTTCGTACATACATTGGGAATATTATACTGTTTTTCAGCTTAATAATCTGTGATGGACTAACCGACCGGAAAAACAGTCAAAACCCAACTTAGACTTCGGTGTCCCGTATCGACCGCGTCCCCGAAACGTCGGCGTCCTCCTGCACCGATCGATAATCCGTTATCGTTTGCTGTGTGGCGCCGCGTGCATAATTCGGTTTTTGATTTTCCCGGATCCCGCATTCGTACAATGCCACTTGAAATACACGCAAACTGCAGGGACACACAGTATTGTTCAATTGTTGTATTATATTATTACTAGTATTTGCTACGCAGCCCGTCTGATCCTAAAACCGATAACATTTGAAATAATACCGCCCCCGATAACTTACATATTATTTTAATAGAACACACGAAACAATATAAACATGGTATTCGAGTTAGGTAGGTAGGTACGTGAAATTTCGGGCTTTATAATGTATACGCGTGCAATGTACAGTCTTACAAAAACTATCAAACGATATTTATACATTAATTTGCTGGACACGCGTTTGAAATACTGTTAGTGCCTAACCCCTTTTTATATTTTAAACTTTGAACTTTGTAACGCCAAGTTCATTGCTAGCATTAGAATTTTGTTGTTTGGAATTAGATTTCTTACAAAAACTGTGCAACAACTTCCAGCAAATCCTGCAAGTCCAAACTGTCGGATAGTTGAATTCAAATCGAATCCAAAATAATTGTATAACGCTATATAGCCTCGAATTCGTCATTACAAATTCCAATGCGGGATATTAAAAAAGTTGGTTCAAATAATTTCTGACGATTTGCAACAATGTCCAATCAATCAATGTACATATTGTTGGGATAAACTTTTTTGCAATGTTAATTTTGCATACCTATGATTAGAGTGATAAGTAATTGATATAGTTTTTTATCGTTCTGCAGGACTCCTATTATTTATACGTATTAGTTTGTGTCGCCGACACTTGTGCGCGGTAATGATATATTATATATTATTACTGTCAATACTAACCGCACAGACGTCTCGGCTACCGAATCGTACAATTATCGTACCATTATAATATGAATATATACCTGTATATTGACTGCATTCCTCTTTGAACGTCCGGTACAGTACGTGCGGACAGAATACCTCATTTTCTTTACACGCCGATGATTATCCGGCGACCGACTTCCGTTATATTCCCCTACGATTATAATAACAAGACGAACGACCGCATATGCATACCGATCTATACGCATATCGGAAAATCGTCGTCGTCATGTTAGATATATCGGGAAACTAAATATGTGGGCGCTGCGACGTGTAAGAATGCGCGACGATTGCTACCCCTTTAGACATCCGAAAAACGAAAAGACGCCGCCGACTGTACATGGCGTTGTTCCCACGCGGCGGCCGTTCCACTCGCATGGTTTTCATAGCCGACCTAGAAAACCTTTTCCAGTCGTACGCACTCGCACGGCCAATAATATATAACATCAGCTGACAATATTATGATAATATGACGTGCCTACCTAACCCTTAATCGCGTTCGAATAATATAATATTTTATATTGCGTTCAAAACCGTTTTCAATCAGAATAAACCTTTGACGTAAAATATATCACTATTTCCCGCGGAGGCAAATCAATCTTTTCTTTCTGTATGTGATTAGCGAGTAATCAATAAGTGATTATTATTAGATTTATAGTGATCGACTAATTTATAAAAATATTTTGATATTTCGTCAGATTTTTTTTTTTTTGTCTAGTATGAAACACGCGGATTTGTAATAAATGTATACAAGTGAGTAGGTTTTTTTTTCATATTATACCGCACTGATAGAGAACTCGCACGACCGCTTCAATAATACATAATATAAAATGTTGGTACATACGTCGGCTAACGTTAACGCCGAGACATCTATTTATTTTATTTTTTTATTTTTTAAAACTCATACTAAGCATATACGTATATTATCTCATGCCGACGTCTCGTGGTGGTTCGTAGTCCGGATTTATTGACTTCAGAAAAACGTATTCGACGTCAAGGTGGAGTAAAAATAATGTCCTATATACTCTTATTTGTATGACCTGTCATCGCTTGGGAATTCGCATTCCTCAACAAAGTCCCTATGTCACTGAAAAACACGGAATAGAGGCGTACCACACTCCTAACATTGTCGTCGTCGTTGTCGCCGTTTTGAACGCGGGCGATGTGAACGCGTAAACTCGAAATCTTAAATAACGACGTTTTTTCTCGATGTTAATTTGACATACGTTAATTTGGACCTCGACTTAATAATTGACATTAGTCATTACACGACATTTACGATGCGTACATCGGTCTATTATATTACTATTATTATTATTATTATTATTGTTGTATTGGAGTTTAAAAGAGAGTGAAACCCGTCCGATAATAAGAATAGCGTAAAGAGCAGCGTCGCTTCATTAAGCAAACATAAAGTAAAACCTTTTCTTATCGCGCGAATACTTTTATTTATTTTGCGCGTCTGGTGGAAGATTTCGACTTGCTTTAAGTGCTTTTCGCTTGCGAAACAAAATTAATAGGGAAAATGGAAACGGCGCAGTGTCGGTTTTCTTTATATTCCTTTTTTATTTTTTTCTCCTCCCGTAAGTAGCGTGAACGCGATTAATTTACGAAAAAGCTTAAATAATAGGTATTGTTACGATATATATATCTTAACAGTCAGTGGTGATATATATAACTCAATATAAGTATAATCAATACAGTCTTTAACCGTATCGTCTCTCATACGATACACTCGCGGTGCCCGCTGGTAAAATGCAATATAACAAAATATTATATAAATGCTATTTTCGTACGTGCATGCAAACAATGCTATATATTAAAATATTATACACGGTATAAGAATATTTAGCGGGACGTCATTCGTGTTTAGCGAAATAAGAGCTACTAATTAACGTAACGGAATAAAGTAAATTAATGTCAAAGAGCGCGCGTGCAGTATATACATACATACATATATACATATACATACATGTAGATATATATATATATATACACGCGTATAATGTACATCGCGTGGACGGGCAACGGACTGTATCTACGCAGCACGCCGTACATTTAAATTAGATTCCGAGCCCATCAGTGAGTCCCTTAAGCCGTCGCGGTGGTTCATTAAAGTTAAATTGCATTTCCAGCCCCCCCCCACCGCCGCCACCGCATCAACTGTCTGTATCTTACCACCCCTACCATCGCCACTCGCCACTACCGCGCCGGGTCCTCGTTGTCGGTCCGATTTTATGTTTCGGGCCTCGGTGACCTTATGGCGGGCGTGTGCGAGTTTGGCCATACCCGAAAACACACAAATCCGTATGCACACGCACGCACACCGCCGCCGTACGTCTCCGTGACAATGTAATTAAATTGTCTCCGTCAGCCCCGCCGCCGCCACCGCCGTCGCCACTGTTATAGTTACTGCTGCTGCTACTGGTCGACCACGAAATTAAAATTCTATAAATACCGCGATAATACGACTATGCGTCTTGGACGTTGTAGCTGCGGTGGATGCGGGTGTCAGCGAAATAATAATGACATGACATATATAATCTTATGATTATTATATAATCACAGGTGTTATAATATTACACAAATTTACCTATTTCCTAATATTCAAATAATATTATAATTGGTGCAAATAAAGAAGGGTAGAGGTATTTGGGGTCTTAGTCTCCCTCCAAAAAAATTCAATAATCGTTGAATATACAATTTGTATTTATTAAATTTGTCAGCAATTTAGAAAACAAAGTCAATAATAATATTATTAAATTATAAAAAATGTATTTTCACGATAAGCACTGATTATTAAGCTCTCTGGGTTGTTGTGGTAATCAATTTTTTGTATTCTAATTAAAATAAATTGTTTTAAAAATATTTAAAATTCTATTTTGATTTCTTAATTTCAAGAATTTTTTTTTGAAAAAATGAAACAGTTAAATATTCAAACATTGATTTTTACAATAATTTATGAAAATGGTTTTTTTACAGAAAATGTATTTTACAACTCATACAACAACAATCGTCTATCAAATTCTCCTTGAAAAATATAGCAGGCTTTCAACCACCTCAAAAAAAAAAAACCTATAATATTTACTAAGATACAAACATTTTTGTTTAGATTTCTAAACAATTTGGTGTTGTAGGAGGAGGGGTATTGAGGAACATAGCTATTTGGCAATTTGTACCTATGCATATTTCATAGGATTAGTATAAAAATGCGAATGGGTCTGTCACTCTTTACTAAATCATTAAAATAAGTATGAATTTAATAATTAAATATAATGTTGAAGTTATATAATAGGCGCGGTTGTATAGTACTACCCGAACACGGTTCTTTTACATTGTATGGGTTTTACCAATTTTTGGACAGTTACCTATAAATTTTTTTTTTTTATTTGATTAATGTTCGAGAGACGTTTGAGTTCAATAAAGTCGAAGTCGTTTTACAAAGCACAGACGTTTACAAAATGACACTAATTTCACCCTACGTTCAGCAAGTTATTGTTTTCGAGTTTTTTTCCTTTATCGCGCCAATATTATTTTTACAATGTTCGGACAAGTACCTCACCTAGCTAGTATTTTTTTTCTCTTTCTTATAGGGTAAATCATTTATTATCTAACAGCTTGTATAAACGTGTGCGCACGAAAAACCCTAGTAACTAGGTGTGTGTGTGTGTGTGTGTGTGTGTGTGTGTGTGTGTATGTATATATATATAATATATCGTTTAATAAACCGGAGAAACGAAAAAACAATTTTGCGATAAACATGATAAATGACGTTTTTCAAGTAGCGTGCAGCGTTCAGTTCAGGTGCTCCTCAAAAATTTTGTGTCGGCTCTGTCCAAACACAATAGTCTGCAATGTGACCTACATTTGTCAAGTGCAATTCGTTGCAGCGAAAAATAAATTTCATTCGAACAAAACATATTTTATAACTTTGGGTTGAAAAGAAAAAACTCCGGAAGACTTTTGTCAAATGCAACAATAATATGAGTTGCCACACCGATTATTATTATAATAATTATAATTTCCAAGTGTCCTCTTTGAACAACAACAAAAATAACAAAATAACGTTGCGTAACGTGTAGATACCTTTAAACAATTGATATCAGTTTAATATTATATCTAATGATAGTCAAAAAGTCCAAAAGTACATCAAAAATTTCAAAAAAATATACGTCAAATAATTTTTAATAAAAAAAGGTTTTTTTTTAGAAAAAAAGAAGTTTGTAACGCCACACAATATTTATTTCTTATAAAAAATCTTAAGAATCTAAAAAATGGTCTTAAAATTTATTTAAAAATTCCGAAAATCAGAATTTGAATAAATTTATTATTAAATAAAAAAATGGAATTAAGAATGCTTGGTGAATCATCCTGTATATGGCTAAATCATATTTGAGAAGCATACGTGATTATATGAGTAGTCGACAAGAATAAAACGTAAAAATTAGTTACTGATTTTGTGTACAATCTTTATAATGTGGATTGTAGAATATTGAATTTTTATATGAGACCGTTGACGAAAAAATCGAACAAAACTATATACATATATTTGCATTTCGGTCATAGGAGTACTTTCTAGCTTTTCCGGATATTAATGCGTCGAAAATCAAAAACGACATATTTAACGATACAGAGAATTGAAATGAGGATTTAATATTTTGGTTTTCATCGTACAAAACAAGAATGAATAAATATCGCACACAGTGAATAAAATATTACAGTTTCAGATCATTTCATAACCTTCGGTAGAACAATCTCGTCGCGTCAGCGTCGACGACGATCATAAAAATATATAATATTATTAAAACATACAAATTGTTACTCGCGAACGCTGTTCGATCAGTATGATAATATTATGGTCGTTTCGAACCGACGGATCCCCGCCAACTTACATTAATACTTAATAAACGCACACTGTGGACAAAATGATGGTTTACATATAAATATAATAATATATTATAATATTATACATTTATACTTCAATTATTCTTATAAGACATGCCACTCGGTTTGTGTGCAGACAGATAGGTCGTTTCGCAACGATAAAGTTTGGCCCGTCAGCTATTTGTCACGGATACTGGGACGTAAATCGCGGCGTTCAGTTAAATAATATCATAATATTATTGTAGTACGCGGCGGGGGTGTGTGCGTGCCGTCTATCTCGCATAAATATAGGTATACACAATGGATAATACAATAATATATGTGGACGGACGGACGGTTGCCGCGAGTGGTAGGTACATTATACCACGCTCGGTCACTCGCCCCCGTACACACGCCGAGCAGAATATAAACGTCACCGGAATGCTCAAGCGATAAACAGCTGCTCGAAATGAATAATTTATTAATTTCTCCCTCGGTTCTCGGTAAGTGTAATAATATTATAGGCGCGCGTGACGGAGAACGTCATTTGCGGGGGTTGACAGGGAATCGGCTAAAAACGCGAACTTATCTAGTCACATGAATAATGCGGTTCAGACACGAACAAAGCGAATCAGAACGAAATAGCATGACAATAATGTAATGGCACTACAATGCGCGGAGGTTTATTTTTTTTTTACTCTGCGCATAATGTCTTTGTCCGCCCGACCCCTTGGCTCAAACAGAAATGCATTAGTTCGGATATTACCTATAATATATATATATATATATATAGTGAGAGAAAGAGAGAGAGAGACCGTGAGCACGCACACATTTTATATGCGTACGATCAGATACAGCCGTAAAGTAATCTTCTACCGCGCGATCAATGCCCGCGGAATGGTCAGAAAATAATAAGCATATAATAATTTATTATATTACGAGAAGACATCATAAACGCGAGGGCGATAGCGTTTTCGCATGTCGTCCTTATAGCGTCACCCTCGGCCGCGAACAGTTTTCCTTATCGGCGGCGATAAACGATCGACTGTATGCGAAACCCATTACCGATAGTCGGTCTTACGTAGACCCGCGCAAATCAATTAAAAATCCGATCGTATAATATACGAGTATTGTAATGTACCATTGAAAAATAAAATTTATCATAGAGATTTTGAACGTCGTTCGGTATACAACTACGACTCACGAGAGTAGATTAACATAATAATGAATATATGGGCATGACGTTGACATGATAAGTAGTTATATATCGTATCCAGAGTATTATACCGCAGACTTTTTCTTTGTGTGTACAAATATACAATCCGTCCGTCCACTATTATATTACTGTTATTATTAGAGCATTTATTTATGTACACGCGTACCAATAAGTCTTCTACACTCGACTTAGAATAAAAATATTATGTTTTGATTAAATGTGTCCGAGGTTTTGTAATGTGTATATAAATTCTATATGATAACTAACTGGCTATTAAGTTATTTTAAGTCTAAGATAATCAAATGATCAACCGGATAAATTTATCGTTTTATAAATAATTTTTACAATATTTAACTACAAATTCATAATTTTCTATTGGTGTCATTTCAATGTAATGCATACTTAATTAATGAAAACAATCAACAATTCATTACAATTCGTATCTTTATCTTTAAAAGTTGTATACCATTGTCTAAGTATTATAAATTTGTACATACATAAATTAACACGCATACCTAGTAACATAGTTTTTTTTTTCATTTATTTACAAACCTCAACTACTACGGTTATTGGCATTTCAACAAATACAAATTACAGATACAAATAATAATGCATGGATATTATTTTACATGCCGATACATATTTTTTACATATGATACAAGATAGAGTAATAAAAAGAAAAAAGAAAAGATATAAGTGTTAACATTATATTTTTTGGAGTAAGTTCGTCTCTTTGAGGAGATGAAGAAAAATTGACCTCATTTCTGGGTTGGATAAGAGTGTTTTCGCATGTATTGTAAGGGAGTGAAAGTTTGTCTCTAGAGTCCTTCGTCTGGAGGCATTCTGTTAGTATTTGTTTAACAGAAATTTTAATGTTAAATGTGGGACATTTCCATTGTTTTCTATTGCTCATTAGGTGTTCGTATGTATGTAATATGTGTCCAATTCTTAATTTGTTAATTACTATTTGAGATCCAATAACGTAGTTTTATTATACTTTTTAATGTATATTATTTGCCTATTTTTGACTTGTACCTAGTGTATATAAAATTATATTTTGAACTTGGGTATCTGAACAATTATGTGAACTATAATTGTTAAGGCTATTAGCTATAACATTAGATGACAATTTTATGAAATCATAAATTGGTTTTCTTGTTAAAAACACTACAATATATATGCGACGATACACCGTGTATTATATATTATATATATTATTATATTTTTTTATATTCGTCTATATTTCGGCTGTAAACGACACCATATAATATTATATACATTATACATCATATGCTCATTGTATGATCGCGATTTTATAAATCTATTCTTCTAATAATTTGTCCATATATCAGTTTATACCACCTACGGAGCGCACACACGTTGCATTCGTCGTGCGATCGATGATTTCCCGTCCGTCGGCTAACCTGTTATTAACCGATTGATTTACCGCACTCGGAGATCTACAATTTAATAATAGCGTTTAATTATTGTGATTACACTCGTCGACATGATCTACAGCAGTCTACATGCGCTGTCGGCCGCCGACGTCAGTGGATTTCACTCGGAAACGGAAGAAAAAGAGCAGATCATCAGTGTATAATATCAGTGTACAACGCACAGCGCTTCAGAGGTATACTATATATCAAGCGCGGTATATAATATATTATTATGAAAATATTTTTAAGACAACCGTTTGTAAAAAACACACGCATGACGTTGTAGGTATAGGTTAGCGTGCGTGACGAGAACGAAAATAAGAAAACACGTTTTCGGAATATCACACGTCGAAGTGGAGGAGGAGTAATAGTAGCATACAATATACAATATGCATGTTATACCTATAATAGTATGCATAAATATATAGTATGGTAATGGTTAATGCGCCGAGGAAACGTTCGTATTAAAATAATAACGATAATAATTATTATTATACCTATTATATTGCTCCGACGACGGGAGTGAAAAAGCTTCGCGTTTGAAATTATCAAAAAAATACATCGCGCGCCGGCGGGTCATCCGTCTTTTGAAATGTAACATTAAATAATATGCCTACAAGGTGGGGATTTGCATTTAAATGTATTTTGTAACCGACAATTAATAACGTGGCTGTTTAACACAACAATAATAATATTATTATGTACTTATTACGTGTATATAATTAATGTGATGTTTCGACGGGGCACTCGTAATAATTACATACGTCCTCACATCTTGACAATGTTATCTCTACATATCTTCACGTCTGATGCGTCGTTATCACCTTTTGTTTCCATCACACGTGTTTCATTTCGTTGTCTCGTTGTTTTTGAAAATGACAAATCGCTTCTTTTATACAACCACCGCGAACGACTTCAATAATATTGTCATAACTATAGACGGATATACGCAAAATACTATCGATTATAATAATATATATATTATAATAGAGGACAAAGTTTGGTCCCCGGTAAATACCGATAATATATTGTTACTTTGACATAATTTGATCTAACCTAACTTTCAAAATTTAAATACTTATAGACTTTATACTTAATGCTTTTACTATAAAAATCAAATGCTTTTTACATGTAGGTTAGGTTACTGTCAAGTAGTTATCGAATGTCAGTGAGTCAATCTTTTTAGATTCATGAAGTCGGTCCTTCGTTTAAAGGTCTCAAAAATTATGTCCAGCGTCAGCACATATACTTTGCATAAATGCACAAATCTATTTTGTTAAATTGTCAAGTGCAAATTATGGAAGATATCGAAGATTTTTGAAAATGGCAGTGACGACTCTCCTGTGCGGAGTCTTTCAATATTGACCTAGAATGTCCAAACCGGTTTTCAAATATTCCCTTCAGTCAACAAGAGTTTGAAAATTCATTTCCATAATTATTCGCAAGTCAGTTTCTTGGCAATGACAAGCAAAGTTAAACCGAGCTTTTCAATGTTGACCGAAAAAAAAATTAATGACCGTTCACAAAATATTTCCCACAGTTTTTAGGTCAACATAGAAGGGCTTGCAAACTATATTTGCTAACTCTATTGGTATAATTTGCGAAATCTTTTAATAAAGTTGAAGGACAAACTTCGTGGACGTCACTTTTTTGGGATCAAACGCGTTCAACCATACAACAACGACAGATCGATAACGCGTGCGTGTTTCGCCGGAGTCCGCGGTCGACTTATTGTTATTCAAAATAAATCGCGACATAAACACCTATAATATAACTATTTAATATACTATATTATTATAATACCTATGTATAGGTGAGGCATTTAGGCATATAAGGGTGGAGTGTGTTAAATTTATTTACTTCAATAATAACACATTCAGCATTATTCTATCATATATTTATATTTCATACATATGCATTATGATTTATGATTATAGGTACAGTTGATGTTCTATAAAATCTAATACGCATATAAACACAACACTGTCGTGACGACGCTGTAATAATTCAATATTATCCCGTCGGCGTCGAGTCATGTCCTGCTGCAGTACAGTCGAAAATCGATGGAAACGCGTCTCCAGAAATCGTTAAATGGCTTTTTTTCGGTCCCTAATCGAAATCCGATGTCCCATATTATACGTATAATAATAATAGCATATAAAGTTGAATTCGCGAACCTGAGGCTGCACTACTACATACACGTTTCAACGCGCGCGCGCGCGTGTGTTTGTGTATATGTATACGCGAAAACTCACAATAATAATAATATAGAGCATGTTTGGGCGCGTTATCACTGGCAATTGCTTTTTATATGCGGGTCATAATATATAATACAACAATGTTTCGTATAGGCGGCAATATACGTACTGCACAGTGCACGATATATAATATTGTATCCTATATCATATTATTATTATTATTATTATTATTATTATTATACAGCAAGTATATAGAATGTAATATACGATTCTCATTCTTATCAGCCACCACCAGAAAGAATTATATATATCAGACGTAAATAAATTGTTCTCCAGGCTATGTTTGTGTGATTTTTTTTCTCATCTCCTCCTTGTATAGTCTTCATTTCCTTCTCCGTCAACGTATTATATAGTTCATACTATATTATAAATACGTCTAGGTACCCACTTGTACAATAAACGCACTATCATAATGCGTGGAGGCGGAACTCTCGGACGATTTATCATTATTATTATTATTATTATAGCCTTTAGGTGGTGAACCGTTCGTGACCGGGGTGCCCCGCTGCCGATATCCTGTTTCATTTGGTCACGTGGCCGCCATCGATTAACTCTTTCCGGCAAATATCTTTTTATCTGGTCGTAGTCGCTGACAATAGCCTTCAAAAGGAACCCAGCCGTAGTTGCCCTCTTCGACATCGTCGTAGTCGTGTATTGTCATTAAATAGTTATAATGACGTGCATTTTCAGTGTGGTACATTCGGCGCTAGTCTATTCACGACCCCTAAATACCCACTGCACCGCTAGGCATCTGGTAAACCTCCACTTCCGGCTTTTACGGAGACTTATATTGTGTGTATGTAACGTCAATGTAGTCGCCACCTCTTCCAGTCTCTCCGGGCCCTACACCCGGAAGCGGTATGAGCGTTGACTGTGCGCTTATATATTGTATAACACATACGCACTCCGTTCTGAGCTCACGTAAAGGGCGTTCAAAATTAAAATTGATTAATATATTAACGTCCGTGAAGTCGGCACTCCGACTTTGACTGATCAAATCCTTACTTGTACCAAGTGTTTGCAAATTATTTGCGATTAATTGTATAATTTTCAAAATCGCTCAGAAAGACGCGAAACGCTTGAAATTCTACTCCAGGGCTTGTGCGATCTGTGTCATAGAAATAAGAAACGTCATCGGAGAGTTTTAACTGTAAATCAGATGCGATAAAAGCGATATACTTTAATCTTCGAAACTTGAACTCTGCAGTAAACTCATTTTGACACTCGGCCGCCGTTCAGAGAATCGGTTAGTTTCAACAGAATTCGAACGTAATTTTAAATTCACTTTCAAAAATCCTCTTCAACTTTGTAGCTATGTATATACATATAACATATAAATATTAAATTTTCCAACACCACGATTCGCGTGTATATATATATATATACAGTTCGAAAAACCTATTATACGCGCAGCTATTTCAACGTGTAGAGACAATTTGGTTTATATTTGCAATGCTAATACAAAAGACATTTTAATATAATATATACACAGAAAGTCGTAAAAACGATTACGGTAAACGGTGGTAGGTATTTAAATTTTAAAGTTTTAAAACAGAAAATGTCTTTATAGTTTATACATTATATTATGACCACCGGTTTCATATTCCCCGACGTCCTACCTTATGTGTTTTGTACATATTGTAAAAATAAAACAGGCTCAGTATATAAAATATAGATAATATATATTGTATACATTTCGTACATATAATAACAATAACGGATATAACGACTCGACAGACGGCACTCAAGCGCATGGATTGGTTTCTGGCCTCGCACAGTCAACACTACATATAATATAATACATTATTATGACATTATTGTCACTGCAAGGCGCCTGCAATTAACGTACGATTGTGCTAGATGGTTTACTGACCTGTATGAGGTATGCGGTGTCCGGCCACAGGGACAAAGTGACGCAAGTGGTGTCCGTGAACAAGTTGCCCTTCAAGCCGCCGCCGTCGATCTCCCACGTGACCAGGTAGGCGGGACGGTGGACCTGTCGGGCGTCCCACGCCACCTCGGCGATCACCAACACCTTTTGATGGATCATCGACACTTCGCGCAGGTTCCACACTTCCGACGAGTCCGATGAGTCGTCATCACCCTGCAAAACAAAATATGGGTATAAATTTATATTTAATTATAATAACGAATGTCAGCCCGAGATATATATACAGAAGCATAGCGTAATTACACACCTAATTTTCATTTTATACTACAATTTAAAAGTTTAAAACTTAAACTGGAGGAAAAAAACGGGTTTTCATTAGCGAACCTCGTCATCTCGGTCAGAGGCTCGTTTTTTAAGTAAATAATTGGTTGAGCAGTGGGGAACAGAGGGAATGAAGGAAAAAATGGGGCAAATGTCCCTCTGGAATTTTTAAAATAAGACATGTAAAATAGCAATATATTAGCTCGCCCCACTTCTAGAAACATTTCTGTTCAAGCTTATGCGTGACGTAGATACATAACAATATATGATTAGGTGAAACCAATAATAGCTAGCAGTAATATACAAGTATTTCTTTATGTTGTTTATGTTTGACAAAAATAGGAAGAATACATATTTAAATATATTATGTCTATATTATTGTAGCACTGCAATACATCTCCAAGTCAACAAAGCGTAATATATACATATATTATACACGATTTAAGACTTGCGTAAATGTAAATATACGATGAGGCATTAGCGGGTAATCTAAACAACAACGTAATAAATATACAATACCTAATCTAACGTTACACGCACTTTATATATAGATACTATTCGTTTCAATTAAATGGGTCCGAGGTACGCCATACGCAAAATCCTGATTGAAAATATTATCATTAATCCTGAATTGTTTTTTGACTTAAGCCAATTAACCCTTACGTTAAATCGGTGATAAATACAAAATATTAAAGGTGTATTGTGTTAACCAGCTGTTCGCTATAACTTATTTCTAGTCTGTAATTATATTGAAAACCTCCAGACGGATTCAAATTGATTTCGTGTGTGATTTCGACGTGCAATTCGCCTGCAGGATATTGCATACGCCTAATATACACATACACGCACACACACTCGGTTTGTAAATATGATTTTATTATACAGTTTCTGGACTCGTAAAACGAAGAGTCGTTAAATGTTATTGAATCACAAAAATAACATCGGTAAGACCTCTCCGCATCATCACCACTCGGAGCTACGTCTCCAAAGACCCTTCTCCGAAATGCAAAAGTCAGAGGACCTCTGACACCGCGTCCTGGCAAATGTATTCCCAAACGGTTCAAATTGCCAAAATCCACGTCGCCCCCAGCATTTTTTATGAAGGTAATAATAATAATAATAATAATAATACTCGGGAAATTTGATGGGATATGAATAAAACATCGACTGCATTGTACTGACGAAACGTCATGGGTAGTTTCGAACTCATACAGCGCTGTGAGTGAACGGCGGTGGAGGATGGTGGAGGTGGTACTGTCGGTAAACGAAATCAATGGCAGTTTTCATGCACGCGTGTTCTCACACGTACACTATAACATATAAAATTTAATGTATAATAAAAATAACTCACATGTTATAACTAATTCCTAGCAAAAAGGTTTTTGGATTTCAAATGCCACGTCAACAATATTTTGTTGTTATTGTTATCGCAACACATATACTACGCAGCGTATATACTAAAACCTCATTATAATTATGTATACTTGTTGAATATATAAAAGCTGCAAAAAATCAAATTACATTATGGTGCACGCGACCAGTAAAATTAACGTCGAAATAACAAAATAAATATAAGGTGACAGTGAATTCTGGTCAAGTTTAACATAAACGTTGACCTTACCCTTTTTAAACCACACGTCGGTTAAGATTTTGCATTTCTTCACACAAATTACGTATTGACTTGTTAAAGATTTTTTTATAACTATGTAAATAATTTTTTAGGTAATTATTGTGCGCGAGTGAGTGCTCACGGCAGGAAACAAAATCGTAGATTCACAATAATGGTTAGCTGGTTTCATATACGATGACAAAAATGTAGAATGAACGATTTCAACAATTATTTTGGTAACGACATCCGCGATTCGTATAAAAAACTGTGAACGCTTACTCAAAACTCGATGGAATTTTAATGGATGTCTTATTTCTTATTGAAACTGAAATTCACATATTTCCCTCGGCTTCGCTTTGTTTAACACGCATGTAACATACGAGACACCGAATCATTATTTCTTCCGAATATTTATTGTTATTTACATTTTATAAGGGAGAGTGATAATATATTCTTTTCATCGTCTTTTACGGCATTATGCTAACTGTTTTTTTTTTTCAGAATATTATATTATTCGTATACGAACACACATTTATACATACATATATATATATATATATATATATATATATATATATATATATATATATTATATCTGTACGATCGGAGGGATTTAATAAATTATCGTAAAATGTTTTTCGATCGCCCGAGACATATTTTAATGGGATACAAAAATGTTTGGACACGGGTGGGGGTGGCATGCGTATGGCGTGTGTGGGTGTCGGCCGAAGATATTATACGATAGTATCTATACAATATTTATATATATTTTTATGTATATGTATAAAAAATCGTAATCAATAACCGGCCCGTTGACGCGTTTTATTTTTCTCTCACCCTCGTCCGATCAGATAACACGCGTATTTGGCGGCCGATCGAAGTGGCGCCCGTCGAAATCGCCGTGGAGAATCGTCGGAGAGCGCACTCATCGTATCGAAGGTCGTCTACGGCGCCGCACGTGTTATTGTTATTGTGTATTATTTTTTTTACGCATGGTACTAGTAAAGAGAAAAAAAATCGCGGTCAAAAAGTGCGATTTATATATTGTACATAATTTACATTAATAAAAATGGAACGAAAAAGTTTTAATTGCAATGATGTACATGTAATATTGTAGTACGTTTTTTATTATTATTATAGCTCTTAAGTAACAACTAATACAGCTCAAATTGTAGTATGTTGTACTACAATATAGAGATGCTTAATGTATTTCAAAATTTAATAGTATTGTACTTCGTACTAATTTGGCCATTGGATTTTGGCTATGCCCCGAGTGGCGAATTTTATTCTGCGGACGCTCTTGGGCAGGACAAGACGATACGTGCCTATTCTAATAATATGTTCTTGGATATCACATCGACTAACAATATTTAAACGACGCGATAGCAAAAACGGCAAAAGCACTGTACACTATAGCTACAACAAGGGATTGAACTGTTCGCTTGCACTTTGCAGTCCGACCACTAACACAGGCACAGAACTCCAATCTCAGCCAATGTGTATAATAATATATTTGTGTTAATACTTCTTAATGATCACACTGGGAATTCGGTGAAAAAATTATCGATCGGGTGCATCTAAATCCAAATCGATTCGGGTGTACCTTAAGTTAAAAGTATATATATATATATGTACCCATATAAGATATTTATCACTATTGGTCGGGGGACAGGCCGAAATCGACAGTTAGTGTCTGAAACGAAAATGCAATCGAATTTTTTAGTTTAACGAAAATCCAGTAAACGATTACTTTTTTCCCGTAATAGGTTACAATAAATACATTATTATGTTATAGGTGACACAACTGCCTCGGCGTGACGCGTTCGCGTTGATTACAATACTTAGAACGCGCCATATATAATGTTGCACACACGTTTATACGGGATGTGTGTGCTTTAATTAGATTAATAAACGCGCGCGCGCTTAATATTAATATTAGCATTATTATTATAATATTATACGCGCGTAAGGCATAATAACTAAAATAAATATATATATATACACGACGACGGGGGAGGCGCACTCGAATGAACCGGGCGAGAGACCGAGCCAATTATTAATATTATTATCGGTCTGCTGTAGGGAAAAGCGGCGACGGCGGCGGCGGCGGCGTTGACGTTGGCGCGTATCGCAAGTGTCGAGTTTCTCACGCGCAACTATGGGTATATATTATACAATATATTATACGCGAAGAGCCTATTAATTTTCCCGCAACAGTCGGTGACGTCCAGAGTAAACAACTACTAAAATAATAACAGCAACAATAATAATAATATTATATTATATTACCATATTATAACGAAATCACGCGGCGGCCGACATTTTATATATATGTATCACATCACCGGCCTATAGAGAATCAATGCGAGAGAATATTATATTATTATTGTATAGGACGATGTTGTTCTTACGCGGGATCATTGCAATCGAGGAAATGGTATGGAAAACAATAATCTTAATAATATAAAAATAATATTATAGTAGGTATATATTATTTAGGTGCCGACGTTATAAAGTCGTTATTTGCCATACTTTACGGTCGCTGTTTACGTGGGGTTTTTATTATCATTATTATTATTATTAAAATTTACAGCTCAATTTACCGTTTTTATTGTCGCGCGGCCACCGCGGTCCGCCCGCGTTTTATGAATATAATTTATTCTCTGCGCGTCATATTATTATGACGTATTATATTATTATACGTCCACAAGCGGCATTGGCTGTGAAGAAGACGATATGGTGATCGAACAATCATAACCTTATCATAATATATCGTGTTTCAAACGATTTTCCGGTGCACATGAGATTGGCGTGGCTTTTATTCCCCGGTACGGCAACGGTCCTTTGATTTCGTACCTACCAATGTATATTGTGGTGTAAACGTTGAACTTTAATTTTTTTTCCGTCGGATAACTCGTAATATAATGATGTCACACGCAATATAATATGATGTCATCAATTTTATCATGCAGCAATTTTAACGAAACGAAACGATCAATTGACAAATTATAGGAGCGTTTTTATATGGGACATAGCCTCACCCAAAGTGCCTAGGACGATTTAAAAATTATTTACATGATGCTATTCGTATTTTTTCATATTCAGAGTATTAAGTTTGAAAAGTTAAAGATTCAGAGTATAAAGTTTGAAATAATAGTTTTAAAAATTATATCTTATTTAGTTTTATAAAGTTAACTAGCTGTCCTGCCTAGCGTTGCCTTAGACAAATATTAAGTTAAGATTAACCTGAAGTGATTTACATGCATCTAAACCACCTAGGTAGGCAATCCATTGCATTGAATCACGAACAAAATATGAGCAGTAAATTATCAGGTAAGAAATCCACCTGTGGTAGATTGTGGACCCTATGAGGTGCGTAAGTGAGTGAAATCGGATTAAGGTAGGGACATGAAAACATTGCAATGGTGGTTTATGCCAAAGATTTGGTTTTTTTATAAATTTATTTGTAAAAATGTATATGTCATATTCCTACTAATTATAATAGTTATAAAATATGTAACTATTAACAACCCTATAAATAACAGAGATTATACTTACTATAGCAACCATTTATAAACAAATATTTCCATCATAAATCTCAAAATTCCTATGTTAGCACATCCCGGGATTGGACCTCTATCTTTTTAAATTAGCCTATCTTCTTCCCAGTTGTCTAATCTATCTCTGCCCCAAATTTAATCTCAATCGGTTGAACGGTTTGGGAATGCATAAAGGACAGACAGAGAGACAGACAGATATTAATTTATATATATGGAGCTGAAGTGGCGCGGTGGTAACGCAGTTGATTACGACTTACATAGTCATCGGTTCAATTCTAGAAAAGTGCAAAAAATTTGTGTGATTCTACGCAATCACTAATTTCCCGTGTCATTCGATTGCGTCATCCGGTTTCCCACTAGGCCCCACTCCACTGTGTGTGAAGACCGCACATTCTCCTCTTGGAAAAGGAGAGTAGCGTCGTGCATATAGTGTTATATACATAGATAAATAGAACACATGACCTCCCTACTATCCACTTGTGATAAGCATTGAGAAGATCTTGAGGTCGTTTCAATAAACATTAGAAAAAATATATATAAATTTATTGTAAAATTTTCTAAAACTTTTTATTCAAACATCAAGCACTGAATATAAAAAAACAAATAGTAATACTCAAAAATGTTCAAGTCTTTCCCTAAAAGTATGCAAGTGTCACACATTTTTTTTTAATTTTAGCACTATCAAATACTTTTTACTTATACTATATAATATAGTACCAAAAAGACAAAATTAATAAAAATCATCATTTTTTTAAAAAATATTTTGTACCTTATGGTATACTGGTAATTTAGTAAACATCATGCTATTCATTATTTTTAATAGCTCCAGCGACAGGCACTTTAATATGATAATAGTATAATTATTATATAGATAACATAATATTATTTACGTTTATAGGACCAACCAATAATGGCGGTCAGAAAAAAAGCCACGGTAAGAAAGTTAAATTAAAATAAATAAATATATAAACAAATTAAATTAAAGTATTGAAATATTTAATTTTTAATTTTTAACACATTTGGTCATACTGTATACTTATATAAAATTGTTAATACACAGGTTATATTATTATTTATTATAAATTATGATAACAACATCACATTTAACGATATCTTCACAATATTGTACAATATTAAAACATTTTTCATTAATATTGTATAGTAATTAGTAATGTCAAGTAATAAATAATACATAAAAATATTAAACTATATATGTATAGCATATGGTACTATTGCAGTAAAATTAAAATGTTAAAAACAAATGTCAAGTTATAATACACAAAAATATAGGTAATAGTAATAAAAATCAAATAAAATAAATCAATCAAAACGTCATGTATGGTGCTACTGCAGTAAAATTAAAATGTAAAAAACAAATGTCAAGTAATAATACACAAATAATAAAATAAAATAATTCAAAAATAAATCAATAAAAACGTATTGTGTGTGCTACTGCAGTTAAAAATATTTTTCCGTGGATTATTTTTTGGTGGCATTTTTCCTACATTCGCCAATAATAAACAATTAACTTTGTTTGAGCATAATATTATATTATTGTTATTATTATTTTATTTTATTTCAATTTAGCATAGATTTCATTAATTATGATCATCGATCAATATTTGGTTACCACGTCTCGCATGTACCTCAATTCTTAATTGCACGGAAGCTGCAGACTTGTGGTGTGCCACTGTTTCCTTACTTTTGGAGGCAGTTTATTAAAAAAAAAATAATATCATAGGAGGTTGTATTGTTTATTACTATTTACTGCCACACTTAATTGATAACAATCAGTAGGCTGTTGGACCGATGAACTAAGATACTGTTATATTATTGTCGATCACGGAGACGATTCTATCGTTAGAATTTGAGAACAAAAAAAAAGTACGATAACGGGTTTGATGTACACTGATTATTGTTTCGTCGATTTAACGAGGTGCGTGCCAAACGAAAAAAAAACACCTTCGCGCTCGTATACTGTACAATCATAAATTTCTGGTTCGTTAAAACGCGTATCTATTATTATTATTATTATTATTATTATTATTATCATCATCATAACGAAATGCACAATGAGATGACAAAAATATTTTAGTGTAACACACTAGCGCACATACGTACATACACGTATACCATACGAGTATAAGTACATACGACGGCGAATATACAATGTATAGTTACGTTTTTATGTCTCGTGAATAGTGTAGAAAATAATAACAAAAATAACGACTAAATTTTGGACCGTAGCCCGTAGGTATAAGCTCGTCGGAGAAAAAAAAAAGTGTCAAACGAATGAATCCACGCGGGAAATCGATCGCAAACACGTTGCGCGGATGGCCACGAGGTGCAGACGCAAGTGGACACGGGTTTATTTAGTTTTCGGTTTTGTTTATTATTATTATTATTCGTCCTATTCCTATACGGTATAACGCGTGCGTGCGTGCGTGAGACCGAAACGACAGCGGAGAACCTACTCCGGGCCGAGCGGGGCCGAGCGGGGCCGAGCGCAACGTGCCCCGCGTAACAAATATTCATATTTTCCTTTATGACACACATATGATAATAATATTATATATGTTATATGTACATCATCAACACGGCATGTATATGGCGTATATATTATATAATATACGGCGCGCAACCACGTCCGGAGTAAGTCATCATCAATCCGAAAGAGAAATTCTGGACTGTTTATATATATAATATACCGTCATCGTCGTGTGGATCTCTCTCTCATCAATCCACGTCCTTTTAGCGACGTTAGGTAAGCTCTATATAATATATATATACTACTAAATTATGCAAAGCACAAACCGCCTCGGCGAAGGGTAATTTTTGGCTTATTTTATTTTTTTTTCCTCCCAACTGGCATCATATATATTAGATATATATACCCGCAGAAAGACAGTTTTTGATAAATCGTAAATATTTCCATATATATATATATATATATATATATATATATATATATTATACACGTCGCGCTCTCTCGATTTGTTTCCCGCGAGGCGTACACCGAATACTGAATATTATGGAGATTCTTGGTCGTCAACATGTTCAAAAAATAAAAATAAAATACCCCTAAGCCATGAATGTTTTGGCGAATTTTCACCTGCAGATTGAATCGTCTGCGGAATTCCCAAACCGAAACAAAAAATCGAAGAGCACGCGCGAAATTTGAATACATGCAGTTAAAGGCGATCATGAATTCTACTGACCATGAGGCGGAGAGACTCTTCCTGGGGCGCCGACCTGGCAGCCAACGGTAACCGGATACCAAGTATCTGGTCGCGACCGAGACTCTTGATGATGATGTCGGCATCGCGGAGGTCGTGCAAAACAGCGGCAGCAGTTGGGGATGACGATGTGGCTACCGGGGTGTCTGAGACCTCCAACTGTGGTGAGGCGGCGGACGCCGCACCCCTAGCGGCAACGGATTCAACCGGAACCCGTAAGACGGACGTGCCGGTGACCGGTGCCGGGCTGAAGATGGTCACCAGACCCTCTGCTGAGACTGCGAGTACGCGAACCGTCCACGGTGCCGTCGTTTTGGGCAGACGTGCCTTGTAGCCGGGCGTCTGGCCCAGTTGGGACCACGTGCGCCTGGTTCCCGGGTCCCGGCGCCTCATGATCACGTACACGAGACGTTGTGCGGACGGCGAGAGCAGGTCGGCCGGCCGCGGCCAACGCAACGTGCCCGAATCGATGGTCAAGGCCCGTTCGCCTCGGGCCTCTACCACGGGGCTTGGTTGTGACCCTCCATGCCAGTCGTGAAACGAACAGGCTTCCTGGCAGCCAACGTCCTGCAGGAAAACAACGATTAATTGCGTGTAAAGTACAGTTCAAACATATATAATAAAACAAAAGAGACAATTTTCCAAAATGCATAACTAAATATATTTAATATGATGAAATAAAATTGTTGTCTTAATGAAGTTACGTATTGGTTGGTGCACTTTTACGCTTCGTAATCAATTACTATGGGAACTATTTTGTTAATCAAAAACGGTATAAATCAAGTGTTATGGTAAATTAAATTTGCTATAAATAATGCCATATATCCTCTCTCACAATAAACCTCATCCATCGTAAGCCTCTGTTATTTCCAACAATATCAAAGCACCTATATATACCAAATAAACATAATAATGAATTACAGTCACCGAAATTTTATTCCGATTATACTTATCGTAAATAATGACCCTCTCCTACTTCTCTTCTTACCACTACTACCGTATTACATAAACACATATTCCATAGTCTATAAATATATATCTCTATCTGAGCACTTTTAACTATCAACAATTATCATACATCATAGTGTCATTAGAATATTTGACAAATTACAATTATTCTACCCGTTCACCTTAACTATAATGGTCTTCGATGTTATAATAATTATATTAAATTATATTAATAATTTAACCTAGCCAAAGCTTAGTGACACTAATGGGTGGTTTCTTGTGCACGTTATAAACATCTTAAATATTTAACATCACCATAAATACTATTATTGTGCTATTTTTTTTTTTTATAATGTGTACACAGTTGTGTTCACAAGTGTTTAAAATAAAGAAAAACATATACGTATATGTTTACATTATACGTATTTTTATACAAAACGATTAGAGAAAACTTATATTAATTAAAAACTATGATTATTTGAACAAAAATAAATTTTAGGGCTTTGTGAGCAAGAACGAGAGAGGGTTTGACCAAACCAATCGACAAATAATTTTCTATACTTTTTTTACATCTTGAAAATACTTATTAATTACATAACATTAAACTCCTATAGCATAAAGTCGTAATTTTTTATGATGAACGATCAAAAGCTTATACTACGGAGATGTTGTTTATATTATTATTTTAATCATTTGGTAGACCAGCGATTATTTCTGAAAACGTCGAGTTCCTTTCAATCGATAATAAGAATAAACTATAGGTTAAGTACATATTACTTACCTATAGGATAACGGTTGGGTAACTGCGGTTATATTAATATTAAAGAGTTTTATATAATATTATACTATTTTGTATTATATTATGAATATTAAAAAAAATCAAATCAAACACATCGTTTATATTATATTTTCAGAAATAATGGCAGGTCACCGTAGATATATTATACAGAGTAATATAGACGGAATACAGCGTGGATCACCCCGCATATATATATATAATATTTTACGGCTTATATACGAATACGACAATTTCAAAACCGTTACGATTAAAAGAGACGATTATTATTATGTATATATATATATATATATATTAAATGCCTTTTGTAAATATTTTCCACCGGTGTTTGTTCGAGGGATATTCGTCCGACGTCGTACTCGCCATAATATTAATTTAGAAACACGTATTTTCTCGTTCGTATATTTTATAAATGTATATTGAAGGAAAAATAACAGTTTGTCTGCGCCCGAGTATACGAGACCGCCGAGCGGTTTTTAAAGTATTATAATCGATTGGACCGGAACGTCCGCGCGATTATGACTCGCAACCGTTCGCCTCGAGGACACGAAACGCGACGACATTTTTACGGATTATCGCAATTATATTATATAATGTGATTAATAGATTAATATCATACTTATATATATATAAATAATACGACCACCGTCACCAAATGTTCGTTTCAGACAAAATTTTAAACGAGCAGTAAAATGAAAATCTGCAGCCGTCGTCGTGTCGCCCGCGTGCATATTATTACGTCTACAGTAGTTTCAAATCGCCACCACCGACGCTCGACTTGAAAATAATAATATTACAATAAATTAAATGCGAACGTGTATTATTATAGGAATGTACGGCCGTACATAATACATTTACACGCGTTTCATAATATAGCTTACACGTATAATATTGTCTGTGGAAAACTGGAAAACGTTCCGCGCAAAATTTACGACCCTGTTTCAAAATATTGTACAAGTTGTCTTGTTTTTTTTTTTACGTAATTTTTTTTTAACAAGAATAAATTGTCGTCCAACAATATTATTCACGGTCATAAGCGCAAGCATATATTATTATAGAGGTGGTAGGTATTATGATAATAATAATAATGTATAATAGTAATCCAGGGGGGATTATCGAACGGTCACGGACGGGGAGCATTGATACGTTATACACTATACGTTATACGTTATACAAAATGACACGCGATCCGTGCGGGATTTTCGGTGCTCTGCTGACAATTTTTTTTTATGAAAAATCGCAGTTTGCGGAGATCACTCGCACGAGAGATTGCGAGAGGAAAAAAATAATCCTACTCGAGAGAATGTAATATAAATTGTTATTAGTACGCGGGTGGAAACTATAGCTACACGTCGGCGTGTGCGATTTTCTCGGAGAAATAATATAATATTATACTATATTGATTGAATACATACAACGCGTATGAATACATTATTAATCATAATTATGAATAATATAATAATAAGTACCTAACAACGATGGCGACCACGACGTCTGGCGCGCAAAAGGCGAAAAAATGCAGTTACCTGTGTATATACCTACGTATAATTTTCTATTAATATTTATGAAAGGAAAAATAAGCTGGAGCTAATTATCGGAAGAACTCGTTTTACCGACGAACCGCGTCCATTGCAACGTACCTACATAGATTGTATATATGTTTTTATGCTCCGGGACTTTTATGGTAAAGTGAAAAAAAAATGTATAATAATAATAACGATAATGAAACCGGTGTACCTCCGTCAATACGGGCAGCAGCAGTCGATATTATATTATTAATATTTTCAAAATATATTGAAAACAACGATAATTACGTTCATTTTTCTATGCAGATATCATGTTTTTAATCAACTGGGTCTAATTTTAATAATCGCCAATCGCCGCGCGCCAACCGGCCGGGTTCATCGGTCTCGTAAATCTTTGTCGCGTTCACGGTGAGGCGTTCTCGACGATGAGAGAAAACTACTCTCATGCGGCGCGGCGGCTTTGTGTAAATACAATATTACACGAAAAACAAAAACACTTTTGTATAAATCCCCGGCAGCATATTGCATTATTGAGGTTTTCCGCCACTACCATAATACCTAGCTATATACCTATATGTATAGATCCTTTCGACATTGTTTAGAGTTATATCGCAGGAAAAATATATACCCTGACTACATATATTTATATATTATAAAATTTGGAGAAAGATCTCCGATAGGAGACGACGTGTGTTAAACGGAATCCTCGACGAGGATTATTTTGAAGTCTCGTCATAATTCGGTCGTGATCATTATGCAGTAATATTGTTTCTATGATACGCGCCTACAATGTTATTAGACGAGTTCTGAGAGTCTCGTTACATAATATTATTATCGCGTGTTCCTGCGATCCGATAACGATTGTGGTGGCGGACGGGTGGACCGTCTCTCGTCGTTTGATGATGATAAACGTGTATAGTAAAAAAAAAAAACGCAATCGAAAACCGTTTAATCGGCGAATTTGACGATAGCGGCAACGAAACGACATATGCCAGCATCGGATCACCAGCGTCCACAAATAATTACGCTGTCGAAAGAATGCGCGTGTGTGGTGTGCGCGAACGCGCGGATGTATCAAAGTGAAATTTATGCCGACGCCCGTAATAAGCCACGTGCTTATTTATTTTATAATATTTTATATTATTTTATTTTTACAAAACACTCAACACTTATATATATATATATATATTTATAAATATTATTGTACTCGTATAATATAGTCTTGTGTGCAATTTTCAAAATGCAAACGTTCTGCAACCGTTCCGACTACTGCAGTGGGCGAGAAATACCAAAAGGAATAAAGAAAACGACGACGCACACACGATCTGCATAATATTATACGTTTTTATTTTTTTCGAGTCGTATGAAAAAAAACACCACACGATATTATAGGGGATTTAGTTTACGCACAATAAAAACGAATGTCATAACTTTGGCGACGCGCTCGCCCGCGAACAATACGAGTTCCTATGTGTACCTATATATTACATTTTAATGTAAAAGTATATTTGTTCGTGAAGCGTGTGTACGCGGTGTGTCTCGTCTTACCGTCGAATGATATCGCGCAGGTATGTATAGAGATATACAAAATAATACAATATAATATACAATAACAATAACGAAATAAAAATAATAACGGATTTCGACCGCGACGGCGTCGTATTCGTCTCGACGACCCGACAGACCGTTCGCATCTGTTCAGCAGCAGTTTAGTATGTAGCTGGTATACCCTATATACAATATACATAATACGCAGTCCCCCTCAAAACGTATTTTATCTATTTGGATTATCGGCGACCCGTACGCCTGCGTAAACACGCGATCGCATATCGTACGGAGTATAAGCGAAAAAAAAATTCTGAAAACAGGTAGGTACGTCGAAGTTTGCAGCAGACAATAATGTAACAATATTATTATTATTATTATTATTATCATCGTTGTCATCGTCGTTGTCTGTGTGTGCATAAGATAGGCTATAACAATGCCACATACACACACGACTCACTCGCTGTCTGCGCTGACGACGACACGACACGAAGAATATCAAACACGCGCGCCCGAGCATGCCGTATATACGCTGACAGTATGTATACGCATTCAATACGTCAATCAACGATGGCGGACAATAAAATACACGAATAACGCATATTATAATACCCATAAGAGTATATTCGAAACGATATACAAACAAGCACGCACGCCAAGAGACATAAAATATAATATTGTACTCCGGTCGGACCTCGTCAGCGGGTGTCAAAGCACGTAGGTGTATTATATAATATACATATATATTATTGTGTACACAATAATATTATTATGTACACTTGTACGGAGCGTATATATTATCATACGTGATATCTATGTTATAAGAGACAAAACTGTCGCGAGTCCTGCAAACAGTTTTTTTTTTTTTTATCGATCTGCTTCGCACCCAAAATCGAAATATTATCGTATATTTTATTGTCGAGTGTTGAGGAGTTGCTCGGTCGTCGAAGCATCGCTTTTTTACGCACATAATACATATATTATGTTATGTACACGTTTTCGACGATATATATAATCGTTCCAGTAGCACGCGCGCCCCGGAAACCGTTTTTATTGTTATTATTATTATTGTGCACGTTATAATATTGATATTGTTTATTTCGCTCGGAGACGGTGTCACACACGCAAAAAAAGGACGAGGCGAGTACATCGATATAATATAACGAACACAACGACGGCCGCGGCGGTGAGAGGGTTTGCTAAACAAAAAAACCATAAAAATATCGATTGGCCAAAGACTGCGAATACACATAACGGCACGCATTCGGGACTTTGTGAGGAAAAACAATAATGACAAAAAAAAAATGTATATTATAGGTATATACTGTTATATAGTAACACGACTTTGCGGTGACTTGGAATTTATGTCATTTACTGTCACTGCGGAATTCGTTTTCCGCTGTAACGAAGGCCACCGCAGTATCTTTTGTTTGTGTATTTAAATATAATATGAGCGTAGAGAGACAGGGACAGAAAGCGCAAGTGAGCACTCGTCGACCAACTTTTTAATGAAAATAAAACCCCGTCACTTTATATAGGTGTATATGCAGTGTATAGTACTGTATACCTACCCGCGGCTACCGTACTTTTGGGACCGCCGTTACCCGCCCGCGTTCCACTGCCGGCAGACGATTAATATTCGGAAACCGGGAAATTTAATATAAAAACCCAGGCCCGTCGCCGGTTCCCCCAGTCGTATTGAAAACGCGCCATTCGAACAATATATAACTACTAACCGATCGACAAAAAATACGCAGCGCATTTGAGGTACAACCTTGTATACTTTATACACTATACTATACGTATCGCAGTCAAAAATCGAACAGACTCTCATGCGCTGATTTCGAGTGAAAAAATAAAATGAAATAAAGTATACGTACACACAATTATATTTATTCGGAATTTTATGTATAGGTAAAATACTACCCCATTGAAAATCGATATACCTACGTTAAGATGACAATTTATAGTATTACAGTAGGTGTGTCATATAATTAATATTTAGGGCTTCGGTTGTTGATAAACTTGGCATTATTTATTTTAAACGACTTAGATACAAACTGAAAATGTGTTTCAGTAGTATATAAATCTAGACAATTAAAAATGCATTTTTATTTTTTGACTTTCCCTTAATTTTTAGCTGTTAATGAGATTTTTTGACATAATTTTAGATATTTTTTTTTGTATTTTAATTTTATTCTTCATAATTTTCCACTCATTGAATGAATTTTTACCAGATTAAAATCGGTCTTGATTAATTTAAATATTCATGGAGTTCAATTTATTTAAACTATTTAAAACTCATAAATCATAATATTCATTAGATTTTTTTGTTAACAGTTTAAATTAATATTGAAATAGTTTTAATTTTATACATTCATCGTTGTAGTTAAAAGCTAAAAATAATATAGTCATTTTTTTAAGTTTTTAACCATTTTTAATGTTTTTAGCGGCATATTCAATGCACTAAATCAGTAGGTATTTAAAGTTTATAGCCGACCAGAGTAGTAAACTAAAATTTTCTTGTGGTGCCTCGTTTGTACTTAGCCCGCTGATCTAAACTTTAAATACTTATAAATTGTAACTAATTAAAAACCCTGTCTACATTCGAATTGTATAAAATATAAAAATTTTTATAAAATATATTACAATTTGGAAATTAAAAATGTATGCTTTCAATCAAAATGTTAAAAACGTAAAAAATATTAGTGATAAAAAAAAGTAAAAATTAAATTTTTTTAAAAAGGTTGTTTTGTAACAATTTAAATTGTTTAAAAAAAAATTTCTTAAGCCGTTATTACTTTTCAAGAAAATGAGAGTACTTCAAAACTAGCAGCACTCTTGTGTGTGTATATCGATCCCCGCAGACACCGCATTAAGACCGCAAAGTCCCGCTGCACGTGTGCATAGACTTTAGCAGCCGTGGTGGAATAACGTAATAATAATGCCATCGTGCCGTTTGTTGGAAACTTTATCTTCGACCACACGGAACAAAAAATGGCGCAAATCTAAGTCATGATAATATTATATTATAATACTAGGTACTCGCGCTATCACGCATAGTTCTATACGTATAATAATATATAATGAGTGCAATTTTAAATCAATATTGAACGTCAAGTGTTGGTCAAGACATAATCTAATTTCGAAAAAAAAAATTGTTTTCGTCTCGGCTCTCGGGTGTACGAAAACAGTTTGTGCAGCCCGAACAGTGGAAGCTCGCTGATGTAATATTATATCAAGGGAGTTGAATGCGTTCACGCGCGCACTGCAGTCGGTTGCCCGCGGCTGACTGTTATTATAAGCTCAATTATTTCGAGTGAATTCATCAGCGACGTGCACTCGTTTATTATTATTATTATTATTTATTATTATCATTATTATAACGACGGCGATTTATGTATATATTATGTACGTACACTGCGGGTGAGACGATGGCTTGGAAATGCTGGGGCACAGCACGTGTAATAATACTATAATATACATATCGTTATCGCGAATCGGTGCGGTGAAAGACGAGGAGAAAATATAAACAGTAGCCATGAATATTTTTTATTATTATCATCATTATTAGTGTTATTATTTTACACCCCGAGGCCAGGTATCGTATACAGACATATACGAAAGAAAAATATACATTTACGTGCACATACGTCTGCAAACGCGACAAAACGCAGGCACTGCACATATTATTATTTCATATAATATAATACATAGATGGGTAGACACTAGGCAATGTATATAAAGGTACTCGGTGACCAGATTGAAATTGCCGCCGAGACGATTGCTTTAATTTGAGAATTTAAAAGGGAAAAAAAATAAATCCGTACAGAAAAAGTATATAAAAAAAAGTATTATGAATTATTCATCGAGGTCGTCGTGAAAGTCTCCCGGCACTGTTATAATATTCAGCTGGGGATTTTTTTTCCGTTTTATATACATGTGTGTGCGCGCGAGCGCGTACTGCGTTCGGCTCTCTCGCTCCCTCCTCGCTCGTCTCTTGGTCACCGCGGCCGAGAGTTCTTTATTCAAATTTCATTCAATTGTTGCACCACCGGTGTGTCATTACAGATTTATATATAAAAAGAGAAGAGAGAGAGAGAGAGAGAGAGAGAAAGAGAGAGAGAACTAAATACCCACCGGAACATCTTTAGAGCTTTTTTTACTACTGCAGCAGGGCGCGCTTTAAAAGGATTAACGAGCACAACCGTTACCCTTTGTCGGGATTTAAAAAAGAACAAAATGAGATTTAATCACATCGTCACGACGACGATGAAGACGATTCAAAAAGATTTGGAAACCTTTATACATATATAAAACTGATGTAAACGTGCGTACATATTGGTCGGCCGTGGTTGATACTCACCCAATAGGCACAGTATAATTGGATTTTTATATTATTAACGCGGTCTTATAACCACCACAAATATATGGTTTTTAAATATAATCGTACATTTTAATGTATTGAACTCAGCATCTGCAAATTATAAAGTAACAATATGTAATATTATATATCATTATGTAATATGGTCACCGCTTGTTGCGACCGGACGACGGAATTCTCCGGATTAATAATAGCCGATATGCGATTTAATGTTTTATTTTTTTCTGTCCTCATTGTGAACAATGATAACAGTTTTTTTTCAAGTCTGAGACCGGATTCGGCGACTATTGTATCTAGGAATGTTTAGTATACCTTAAGGTATATTATAGGAATAGTTGTTTACGGGTCGTATAGAGCGGAGTTCGAGTAATCGTCAAGAATTAGCTGGCAGCAATGCTGCCGACGACGACGCATCAACAGCAACTGTACCTAATACATATATTATTAATATTGTTATATATGCGATTTTAAATGTAGTCAAACCTATTGGGGAATTCGACTATTTTTTTTTTTTGAATTTTTATCGTCTCGAGAAAATTTGCAAACGGACGACCGCTTCTATAGAAATCCACTCTGCGCTTCAGTATATATAGTATATTACTACATATACTTACTACCTATAATAATAATACGCATTAACAATGGACCGGTGGGTGGACGTTTTTATAACGATGACCATCATCCGTTCGGTTCGGCCTACTGCTGTGTACCGCAGCCAGCTTATATTATCCGATCCCCGAACACGGCGCACACGTATCACATTATTATATACAATTATATACAATCCGGAGTACTTTTATAATACGATATTATTATTAGAAATCAACCGCGTCTGTGGCCCGCCACTAAATCAACGGTTTAAACGGCAAAGGCGTATAACAATACAATATGGGTGTCACGTCTATTACATACCTTACTATAAAATAAGACACTGTGTCCTCAAAAGCGAAAACCGCACCGAATGGCGATCCATAAATATGTTATTTATATGATATTATAACGTGCGGCGTTTGAGGGGGGCCTAGAGCGCGCGCGCCACTCGTGTGTGGTTTTTACGCAATGATTTCGGTCACGCGACAAAATTCGATTTCGGGTGAAAACGTATTGTGTTGTACCACCCAGCGAGAGGGTGTACGAGTATTTTCACCGCAATCGAGGTCGTCTTGCGAGTCGTATATGCGTATACATCATATAACAATATTATGTTCCAGCTCTGTCTGCCGTGACCATGCGTTCCGTGTGATGCGACCGCCGCTGTAACGAATTATGGCACGTCTTCGCTGGGGGTGGTAGTCCGTCGTATTTAGGACCGAAAACCTTAATGCGGATTATTTGCTCACTGTTCTTTTATTGCATTATCGTAGCCGAAAAATCTCGTGGGAACGGGACGCGCATATTTTAAGTATATATAGGCGGTACACCTACACAAATAGTAGTGTAAATGCGCACGGATTTACCATTTTATTATATTATACTATGTTTTATAATATACTATACCGTTTTACAACAATTCTAAAATACTACCACACCAGCGAAACGTTCATTAAAATTTTAATTCCCAAGGTTTGCCGTCGTTGGAAAATGAAAAACGCCGGAAACGCGTGACGAAAAAAAATGAGACTTTATATATTATATACTTCGGGGAATTCCACACGTTTATTATATTTCTTTGCTCGGAGCGGTGAGTATATATATATATATACGACAATTTCGGTGAAAAACAATACGAAATATGAGTTTCAATTTGGGTCTTTCGTAAAAGAAAAGGAAACAATTTAATATGAAAATATGAGGTCGTTTCATATCACACTATATATGTATAGCTAGGAACCTTACCTTTACAGGACGTGACAAAAGTTAAATATCCCTAAAAAAAAAAGATTACACCAGAGCGACTGCAGATTTTTTGGGGAGTTGGTTAATTCATATTCGTTATTTTAAGTAAGTAATACGAATTGAGAAAGAAATAATTATATACGAAATTAAACGTAGTCTTTATACATGATGACGAGCAATATTTTTTATCTACTAAAAAAACCGCCATAATTTATTCTACGAAAATATACGAAAATATTTAATTTTATCTACATGCGCGAGTAACGTGAAGATAAAACATTTTTATATTTTCATCGTCATTATTATTATTAATTCTGTATATTATAGTAATGACAACATTTTTTTTCTCCATCATTTTTTTCATCACGTGGCAATTTTTAGCTGATGTGCTGAATTATGTAAATTTAATAGTAGGTTGGGAAAAATACCAATTATTATGAAAACCGACGCGTATATAATAATACGCACGCGGTTTCGGGAAAACGCATACCAAGAACAAAAATATATTAATATATATGTGGGCGAAAAAAAAATTTTATAGTCCCCGTCCGTCAACGTTTGATTATAGTTGTCAATATTTTAATAACAATGTTATATATAGTTGCTCCCTGGATGACGCGGCGGTGCTACAGAGGGGAGGTTTTTCGGTGCTTTGCAGGCGAACGGCTTTTGAAAGAGAGCGTTGATTAAAAGCGTATAATATTTACGCGTGTACACGTGAAATTGCCACCGCACACGATTGGAATACTATTTCTCGTTCACTCGCTGTCGATCCAATAAATGTTAATTCGCCCTTTGATCCCAGCCACGTCCAAAACGAACAGTGTGCGTTCGGACGAAAGACCACGTTAAAACCCAAACTACCGGCTAAGCCTTACACACTATACCCACTATAGATACTATACATATTATTCACACTATAACAGGACACTTTAATTTCTGCATCTATATGTAATATGTATATAATATGTGTAATGCATAATAAAACATTATAACATCGTTGTTATCACGCGCATTGCCCATCGATCACCATAACCGTGTGATATTTATATAATAATGCTTCAACATGCTTTTTAAAAGTATTATACTATATACAGATAAGAATAATGAAAAATATATAGGTTGTCATGAAAACAATATTTAAATTGACTTTAATAAAAAATTTGTTACGATAAAAAATATTTTATCAAATAGGTAATTTTATTTCTGTAAATAAAAACGTAAGCGTGTCCATGTGTTATATGTGAGTACTACAAATTATAATTAACAAAACGTTTTTTGAAAATCATGAAAATTGACTGTGAGACAATTATTATAGTGTAGCCTGTCAAATGGATCACTCCGATGTACATAACAGAAAGCGATTATTGCTATTGATTTTCATTTTCTTTAATTAAATCCATGAGAGTGCTCGAGATGAAACGGCGGCTTGCGGCTTTAAGTGCTTGTGGTTGATGCCCGTTCGTTACGTATAATTTAGCCACTCAAGATGTGTGACACGGCGAAATCGGACAGAGAAAGATAATATATACATAATGCTATAATAGTAATCTGGAATGTAACCTGAATGCGCCCGTGTTCAGGTATATGGCGGAGTGTCTCGGAGATCTGCAAACGCAGGGGTATGCGATTCGGATTTCCGTCAAAAGACAATCTTGGGCACCCGATACGTGTATCGTATTCGACCGCGCTCACCCACACCTTATATTATACTGCCTAACTATATTATACACTTCATAAACTGCAGTGACAGTTAAAGGTATATGTTATTTTATAATAATAATAATATTATATGTAGTACTCGCGTCGTCCCCAACGAGTATACCCATAATCTGACTGTGTGTACGTATAGGATATCGGAGACATTTATTTATGTAATATATAGGTATATAATATAATATCAGACAGTTGTATGTGTTATACACGAAACGGTGGATTAAAGTAACTTTTAATATAGTGCAAGTGTGAGTGATGTGTGACGCTACGCACCGAAATACTGGACAAAATCTTACGAGTCCCACTATTATAATACCTATATAATATATACATCCTACACCTATGAGATAGTATATACCTCCTCAAAATATTACTTTTTTTTAGAGTCTACACTTTTTGTGAGAGTCGAAATCTATCAGCGGACAGCGTTTATGATTTTTATCCAGAAACGTATTTTATGTTTTTTATTTTTATTGTTTTAATACAATTTAATAAATCCTCAGAATTCTTTACTCACTGTCAAAATTACATTTGTATAACGATTTCACTATATTTTATATAATAAATATTATATTCATAGTCTAAAATGTATATTAAATATTATTTTCGAAATAACGCCATCAAAAAAGCTCAAACAGCTGACGGACATGTTAAAAACATGAATTCACTACATTTTTTCACACTTATAATGCTTACTTTATTAACAGTACACGATAAAGACAACAATATATAATGGGATGATATTATCAATACAGTTCTCGGAATCAAAAACGATTTTTTAAGTTATATATATTGTTTTAGAAGAATTGCTCTTTCAAACGTAGCGATATCTCATACGATTTATTGGTGAATGTGTGAAACAATTTTCACTATACACCGTAATGGGTGTTCACAGCCGTACTCATAATTTTGGAAGGTCTCCAAGTGGGGTTGATAAAATAAAAAAATGAAAAACGTGTTAATGACGTATAGAAGATAACCTGGCGTATACATATATGTATATATGTATAAATGTTAAGTGCTAAATGTATATACTTACACAGTTGTGTTCGCAAATGTTCTTCATGTTCTTGCCTTCAGTCTGCAGTACTTCACAATACTTCCAACACTGTAACAAAAATCGATATGATATTAGTACAATACAAAGCAATTTATATGGTTGTTAAACGCGCAGCACGTCGGGGAAGAAAAAAGAAGAGAAAAAAATCATCCCAAGCTGAGCAGGGTTGACGAGTGGACATTTATTAATGCGGTGACCGCGACTGGTGTTGTGAGTGAACGAACATCGTGATTGCGTGGCACGGGGGCTGATTTTATTTACTCGTCAAAAAGCTTCGGTCCCCGCGCCCAGTAGATATCGGGAGGGTGAGAGAGAGGTCGGTTGAAGGGTTTGCAGGAGTACCCGCGTGGGTGTATATCGTTAACAATACAAAGTTCACCACACCCTTGAAAAAATATCTCCACTGCAAATATACAGACGATGTAGAGCACGCGCGGTATGTATACGAAAAAAGAGAGAAACTTTTTCGCGAGGAAGACGATCCCTAGCACACGCACTCACGCTCCCGGACGCCTTTAAGGAAGACGTGCAGAGACGCGTCTTGTACCGAGACGAGGGTGAGTGTGTGCGTGTGTGAGAGAGCGCTATGAGAATGTGTCCGGAGGGGGCGAGTGATGGCGGCGGAAAACGCCAGTAGCCGAAAAAAGATAAATTGCTCTATTGGGAAAACCGGTCACGTACTTGCGACGAGACTATATATAGAGGAGCAGACGGGCGGGAAATTGTGAGTGCGTCATTATTGCTTTTGCCCAGTGCACACCCCATGCTCAATCGACGCTGCATCTATAACCGACAGCCGAAACCTCGGGGTGTCCTTTTATACGTATATTCACATATATATATATATATATATATATATATAATAACTTGCTCTATATACCATTCACAAGACGCATCACGCAATTATGAATTTCTAGCGATATTTCTCGCGGCGGTCCACGTCGTTCCCTTATCGCCGAAATCGGTTCAGTCGTCAAGGTTTGTACACCGAAACCAACTTATTTAGATACATATGTAGTGGCACGGTGTAATGGCCATGACTCCTGACGTAAACTGCATTTTTTGAAATCTGCTAATCCGATATCAGCGGCACCTTGTAAACGTTGGTGTAATTTTTTGGAAAGCGATTTATTATTCAAACGCCTCGTCGGATTACGTCGTTTCCCATGTATTATACTCGTGGGCTTTTGTGTCGATCAAAAAATTCGCGATGGACGACGCATGACGTGTATGATTTGTCATATGGATATATATCATATATAAATATGTATATTATACTTATTTTATACGCGTGTACGGTTCGGTTTTGAACATTTAACACGTACGCCGACAAGCACATATTACAGCGCTGAACAAATTATAAACGAAAAAAAATTTAAAAAAACTGAATATAATAAAAAAAAAAATTGGCGACAGCAAATATAATAATACTCGTATATCGTTAAATTTCTATGTAGGCTTGTAGATTTTGTATTATCAATAAAGGTCTGATGTAACCGTCTGCATATATAGACTAGGTTAAATAAAGGTGAACACAAATCGTACATTTCCACATACGCGTGTATGATGATATTGACTTTCAGGTCTCAGTTTTAAACCACACTACCTACTGCTACTGCTATATGGTTCTGTTTATAAAATATACCCTACACAATATAATACAATATACCTTATGCAGTGAAGTGATGGGAAAAATAAAGACGCCGAAGGAGAAATAACTAAAATGTCGTATCTATTCATCATCATTTGTCCGAAACGCGATGGCGTCATTATTGTGCTATTATAATACTACCTATAGGTACTAACAAGAAAAACGACGACCTGTTACGTGCGCACCCAATTATTATCGTAAACTGTATAAAAATCGAAATAAACCATTGATTTTAGTTTTTATAATTTTCGATATATATTCAAAAATCTGTGAGTCCCGTACGATGCCGGTTCTACCGCATGATGAATTTTTTCTTCTATTTGGTTTTCTTTATTGACTTCTTGAATTTTCCATTAACGCCCGACTCATTGCGGACCGCAATCTCCGTCGTCACAAGAACCACTACAGTGTATGTTGGACATACGACCGACGGTTAATCACTTGCCATCACCATGCTTATAATAATATTATATTATATATAATAACCTGGAGCTGTTGCGTGATGTTTATATGGCATGTGATGTACGCGGCGGAACAGTAGTGTTTAATTTTCAAAGGTGGGGTAGACGTGGGCGAGGATGGAAGTCGACCAGCACAGCAGTGAATATTACCCGGTAGCCCCGCCGTCGGCAAGTATTTATGTATACATATATATTCAAAGTGAGATAGGTAGGCAGATAGGTAGGTAGGTAGGTAGATTTAGATAACTATAGACATATATGTATATAATATATATTATAATACTAGTCGCAGTGGTTATAGTAATCGTAGTGGTAGCTGTGTAGCATATAGAAGTAGTAGTATTAATAATAATAATGGCAGCTAATCAATCAGTCGCCCGGCGATTCGTTATGCTCGGACAGTGCACCGCATATTATAATAGTCATCGTCGTCACCGTTTAAAGATATTATGCTAATGAAAAACCTTCAGCCGCTGGCTGAGTTGTGTGCAGTTTGCATTCATTATGCACGCGTTTAATAAGCGCTCAAGCCGTTCGTTATAATCTCAACGCGTAGTTCGTAGGTACGCGATTGGCGTCGGTTTCGCAAGTGTCGGAAATAGATGCTGTTGGGGCGGACGCCGCACAGAGGAGGAAAATTTCCTGAATTTCCGGAGACGGTACAGGTCTTCTCCCGCCCACAGTTCACGGTAATATTATTTGTATCGATCTCCGATTGTATGCGTGACACGTGCTCGGTCGATAGGCATCATAGATTTTTGAAATTGCTCTCATAAATATATAGGTAAGGTACTAAGGTCCAGCCGGCTGTAACGCATAATAAAGCCGACGATATTATCATAGCGGTAATAAAAAAAACTGGTGACGGACTGCCGAAATAAATCAATACCTTTTGACCTTGATCGCGTGAGTCGTCTATAATATAATACGTCGCCTATATCCTTCGGCCGCGGTACCCACACGACCAGATAGAGCTGCTTCTAACTAATAATTGCAAGAAAACATTTTTTTTTGTTTTGTCTCTGGCGGTTGTAGTATATACCTATAACTTACAGTCTAACGATAATAATTGTCTTTGTTTGATATCTATCATCTATCTATCTACCTATCTTTCATTTTCGTTATTATGTTATTCGTCCTTTGTTCTACGCCAAACCTGCAGTATTATAATATATTTTTATATTTGCATATATATATATATAGTTCTGCGTAGAATAAAAAAGCTAATGCACAATGTATAAGTCTTGGACTAGCTTGTGTGTGTGTGTGTGTGTGTGTGTGTGTACAATCAACGACTGTCGTCGAGTCGAACGACTCACGGGCTTTCGTTAGTGTGCCGGTAACGCGATAACGGGTCTCCACGACTATTGGACGAAACTTAAAACGCACTCATGCAGTCTTACAACTGCGCTGCAGCTGCTACTGACGGCAAGCGCCAAAGCGGCGGCTGTAGAGAAGGAAGAGGGCGAACACGACCACTTTCAAAATGGAAATGACATTTCCGCCGTCGTCGTTCATCGGCGAAGCACAAGTAAATCCGGTTAACGCGGAAAGTAGATAACGCTACTAATGTGGATATAATAATATACCGCAGAATAAAATTGTATTTATATTATATATAAGTTTTATAGCGTTGTCAATAATTTACGGTTTTTTTTTTGTTTTTTGTTTTTTACGACGATTATCATTACAACAGAAATATATGCATAATATTATAAATTATGACAGCTACGTATAACATGTCTAACTTATATATTATATTTAATCTCCCAACTATAGCATCTAGAACATTTTCGTAGTCAATCCGACTAGATTCCTCAAAATGTTCAGGGAGTAATACTTAAAAACACGCTAAGAACTCAATTGTCAATAACTTGACCACCCATGTAAATATGTCTCTACAAATAATCTTCCTACAAACCATTTAATTCGCCGTATTTTTATAATTTTTCTCAAATGTACTTATTGTACTTACATATTTTACAGATTGTATAAATACTTAATAAACAATAATAGCATTTTCTATAATTCTATAACAAAAAACCTGTAGCTATATATGTATTATATTATTAAACTTTTAATTTTTAATTTATATTTGTTATGATTTATAAGCTCCCTCCAATTTTTCGAATGAATGACATTAAATTAGACGTATTAAAATCATAAACGTTACAAAATACGTTTATTGTAAAAGCTATAATAACGGAAGAAGCGGATGTATCGTGCATTGTCTTTTTCCTCATTTATTGAAAAAAGCGCGTGTTCGCGGGGTGGTGTTCGGTCGCTCGAACAGATTTCTGATGGAGATGGAGAAAAAAAATATTAAAAACGTTTTTCCCCTCCGAAAAATGAATTTCGTTGTCGGACGGGTAACAAGTGTAAAGCATCTGGCGTCCGATGTTTATTTATTTTTGTATGGGTATATATATATATCACCATTCGTCGACGGCCCACACAGTCAGCTACACGTATATGTATAACATTCTCACTGGAGTAGAAAAAAAATGAAAACAGAAACAATGAAAAAAAAATCACTATATTTCGGCCGTTTGTGAACAGATTGTGCACGAAACTACTTACTCGCTACACACACAGCCGCAACATTATATAGATGCGTAAAACAAAAAAAAAATATAATATTATCGTACATAGATTTAATGATAACAAACGCCACGTAATGACGTCGATACGCTAAGGAAACGAGACAGTTTTGACTCGATACCGTGTATGACCGTGCAGCCCTAAGTCGGAATGCGCAGTGTGTTTGCAATTATATTATGATTGCCCAATACCAAGTGAAGCTCCTTCGAGGGAACAACATTATGAAAATTCATATGAATAAACAATATGGTAAATAGGTAATGACTTTTGTGTCGTTTAAAATAATATATCGTAATAGGTCGCTGCAGGTAAAATCCCCACTATTCATGTAAGTTTTGGACATTGCAGTTGGCGGCTCGTAGGGGGAGTGCTATGATAATTTAGGAAAAACGTGACCTACCGGCGAAGACGCCCTGCATACACGTCGGAAACGACAAAATGAAAACATTATATATGTATATATGTATATATGTATATATATTGTGATAGAGTGACACGCGAAACAAAAACAAAAAGTCAGACGTCATTTAAACAACACATTATATTATACGGATTCACTGGTGTGAATAATTATTATTGTGGCGTCACTGCGACACAATGATTTCAAAACGCACACGCGTTAGAATAAATATTTTTCAGACGTGTTATTATGTTGATGATAGTATGATACTACGGCGTTTCAATATATATAATTAATTGTTCTGACGCGGGCGCAGTGGACGCAGAAGAAAAACTAACGGCGCATAATACAATAATTATAATAGGTAATAATAATATATTACAATATTCTATGTCGTGTACTCGCGTATACTTGGTATGTATGTGTGTGTGTGTGTGTGTAATAAAATAATAACAAAATCATCTTCGCCGGTCCACCGGCCTATGTTATCGCGCGGAACCTTTAAAAAGTATACTGTCGATTCAATATTATATATTATATTAATATCATGGGATATAATTAGATAAGCAAGAACGATTATTTCTTGTAGTCGTCGTTAATATTCACCTCGTTTTATTTCGTCTCCCGTTCAAAGGTCCTGACTCAGGACTCCTGAGACATATTATTGTTATAATGACATGTCTGTAATTTTAGTATCGATAGTGCGCATTACACGACACGTATTATGGGCATGTAGAAATCACGGTCTGGAGATTATTAACAGCTGTTTATACGCGACGAACGACAAGGCTGCGGGTAACAGTGTAATATTATCGTGCGAATGATACTTACTCGTTCGGTGTCAGTTCCAATCGAAAAAATCTAATAAGTATAGGCACCAAAAGCATATGGCACATGTGAATATAAAAAATACATATGATAAAATGAATAAAGTACAATAAACGAGCTGCACAGGAGACGAAATTCGTGAAATTTCGGTCACACGCCGCAGAGTACGCGTAGTACTTCTACATGATAATAATAATAATAAACGTCGGCGCGAGCGAATTTAATTCGTGTACACGATGAAACGAGGGATTTCCGGAATTCGCTCGTTTCGGGCGACTCTTTCCGAATACATTTTTAAATATTAGCATACCTAATTATACTATCCGATGTACATTATTATTCAAGACGGGACGCGTTATACGCGCATACATCTTACCCCTGTTAGGTACAACGTTCGACGAAACGAAAATTTGTTTTCGACTTTCTCGTTTAGTCTTTTTTCGCGCCCGACCGAAAACCTAAATCCAGCCGCAGCAGGTCTTCTCACGAGATACGCGACGCAGTTATGCTATTTTTTTTTTATTATTAATATTATTAAAACACGACGGGCGGTGGCGTTGAAGTTTGAATTATTTTTTATGAAATTCGGTGCGGAAACGTCTCCGCGTTATCTGCACCGACCATCTCGGCCGCGATGCGCAGTTGTAGGTGTATGGTGTATCATAATATTATTATTATAAACGCTCGTGGCAACATAATATTGCAGTACGGTCATGCTATAATAATAATAATAATAAAAATAATATTATCGCGGTTACACGGTCAAGTGGGACGTGAAATATTACAGCGGCGCGATCGGAGGGAGTTTATTATATTTTTTTCTGTCGTTTTCGCAATGTTATTTATGAACACGCTGCACATTTCGGCAGCCCGTCGTCGGTTACCGTCGTTGTAGGCGGTCGGGACACGGGTCTTCTCAATATAATATTATACCTATATTGACTTGTATGTTACGTGTAATACTGCAGTCCTGCGGCAGTGCACGAAAATGTAACACGTCGTACGCGTTACCTCGCGACTACCGCTCCCCTCAAAAAACCCGAGACGGATATGGTATAATATATAATATTATATTATATTATATTATTATACATACACTGCAGTCGAGTTAAACGGGCAAAGTTCCAAAATAATATGTGTGTGCCGCGGTACGTGTGAGTGAATGTGCAGAGTGTGCGAGCGCACGCCCGCGGTTTATCCGAAAGTTTTCGACGGCAAAGGGGTCGAAAACGGCACTTGTCTTTTCTGCTAGATATTAAAATGGAGACGCAAATTCGTAAATAATATACACACGACCATTAGTTTATAGCATTATTATTATATTATTATAACGATGTTGTTATTATGATAATATCAAGTCATAAAATTTAGTGCGGCCCGTTGTTTTTGTTGATAATAATAATAATAGTATTATATACTATGCACAAATAACGAGAGAGGGCCGTCTGTCGCCACAGCCGCCGACTCCGAAGAAACAATACCCCCTTCCTCGTGTTTGTGATTACCATAATTAACGATTGTATAATGGGAATAGGAATATAATATGCGGTACTCGCACACGCGACGGGCTAAAAAAAACACACTCGCACACGTCTATAGATATTAGATATTATTATAATATAAATGTAAAAAAAAAAATAATAATAATAATAATAAAATATAAAAGCAGGAAGTTTCGAGTCCTGGTCGTCGCCAGTGAAATAGTGATGTCGGTAACTCCGTCCGAACCACTGGAATGGCGGGGTATAGTGGTACGAACAAAAAAGCAGTGAACATTTCTTTTGTTCGCCCACGATATCAAAGACGTTCCGATACCGCCTACTTTTCCTAATGTAAACAACTCCGAAACTCTGCAGTCTGCAGTGGGGTCGATATAATATATACCGATCAATTTGCTAATGAACCGCAGCAAAGTCGTCGCGTTGTATCGGATAAGTTTTTTCATTTCAAAAAAAAAAAAACGTTCTTCGCGTAAAAAATAAATCAGTTGACGGATAGTTTCACCGTTATCACATACTCACGTATTATATATATCATATTATATGTACATATTATATAATATGAGAAAACTATTTATGTCATCATAATACGATTGACGCATCCACATTTCTCAACGAGACAAAGAATATATATTAACTGTGATATAATACACGGTTACCTAATATTTTTTTCCGCCACACATATTAGTACATATTTTATAAAAATGGTCAGACTTGCATGTATATGTGTGTGTGTGTGTGTGTGTGTGTGTATGATTGAGAAAGGAAAGAAAAAGATGTGCACAGAATATAATCCTTTACGCGCGATAACAACACGAAAAAAGTTTCATCTCTATCTTGCCGATTCGATCCTTTGGCCCAACTTGTATATAGTTGTAGACGCATACATGCACATAATTCCTAATCAAAGTTTTGTAACTATATACACATATCGGACCGTGGGTCACGTCCGCACTATAAATTAAACGAGGAAAATCCCACGTATTATATGTAGGGGTATATATGTTTGACATGTACATGCATCGTAGATATAGGAACTATATAGGAGCGGGAAAAAGTTGTGGAAAAGAAAAACTTTTATTTTTGTATTTTTACCCTCCACCGCTCACTCTTCTCTATCACCACTTTATCTCAAAATCGTCGACCATGCCATTTGCCTGAAGAAAAAGAAAATCTCTCGGTACAAGAAATATATTCTCTGTTCTGTAGCTCTAAATAATATCATATATATGTGTATATTATAGTGTATACGAATATATGAGCGCGTGTGTGTGTATGTGAAAATTTCTCGCCGAGGGGGCCAAAAAGCTCTAAATCAACCGGAATTAGGACCGTCGGATCCGTGTTTTTGTTGTGGAAAGGAAAAAAGGGATTGTCATCCGGATAAGACTTAAAAGGGCCGCCGAAGTGACAGATTTATGGGTGGGACGGGCTTAAGTATGAAGAGACGGTCGGCGGTAGTGGCAGGAGGCAGGGGGTAAAAAAGTTTAAACTTTCAACGGCTTAGGCCGAATAATGGAATTAGTAACGAAACGATAGACGAGGTGAGAGGCAGAAAGGTATAGCAGCTGCGTTTGGCAAGAGGATTAAATGTGAGTATAAGTATAGGTACAGATATAATATATATATAGGTATATATGTATATTGTACACGTATAGATACCTGCAGCGTGCAGCGTATTTGGTCTGATTCAGTCGGTTTGGTTTTTTCAAATGTCCTCCCCCAACCCAACCCCCGGGATCATTATAATCCGTCACTGATTTTGATTTCATAAATTATCCAGAGAAATTTAACGACGGCACTAGCGAGCATTTTATTGTAGCATCCATAAACTAGCAAAGAGGAGATTATACCCGCAAAGTGATTCGGCGTATTCACGATTCCTAACATGTATCATAAGTATTTAAAATAATAATAATATACTATTTTATAGCAATAATAAATGTCATATTATATGATAGTTACAATTCATTATTACGTCACGCGTCCGGTTTATGGCAATTCCTTTTTCAGTACAATAAAATGTATCACGAAACACGCGATATTCGGTTATTGTATAAAATTAATACTCCCGTGCATATGCGCGCAGCACGTTAAAACTCGTTTGATTTCGAATATTTCATCTCGAAAGACCCATCGAAGACTTAATATAAACACGACAACTCTGCAGCAGTCTCATCATCACAACAACTACATACGAACCGCCTCTAATTACTAATGTTTCAATGAATATTAATTGTTACGAGCCTCGGGAAACATACGCCGTCATGGACTCCATAGCAGTTCGCCGTATCGTTTTTCGTTTTATATCTCGTTTGTCACATTTCCCGTTTCTTATTACGACAATATTCACGTATGAACTATCGTGCGCCCGGTCAATATAATAATATACTATTTAATCATCGTAGTATTATATTATAACATAATTACTATGATGTCTATACAGCGTAGTCACATTGTATATGTTGTATACAGTTGTCTTGGGAGTCGTACGCATGCATTCCTCGCGTGGTCATAACCAGTGAACCAGCTGATTAGTTTAGAATTTCAGAAGAGGAAAAAATTATCCGGAAAAAAAATCCAACGATCTTATCTGCATTGTTCCACCCTAACGTGTTACGCGCACCCGTTTTGTCGAATGGGATGACTACGCGTTTCGAAACGTAATCAGACCACGTGCCAATGATTATTTTATTGGTATGCGACGTATACTTTTCTATAAATCTAATCGAGACAAAACGTCTAAGGCTGGAGAAATCGGTACGTTTCGTCTATTTCGTTGTCGTGCAACGGACGTGTGACGACACCGGGAGCGGCGCGTTTATAAAATGATCTAAGATATTATTTACAATACCTATATTATTGTATTGTCACAAAAACCGAAAGTGAGAAAAAAACACGAAATCACGCTCGACTGTCGTCTAATTTTCCGAATCGCTAGAATGGGTATACCCACGATGGCAGTCGTTGCATTTTCGGGTACGCGTATATAATACTCACTCCAGCGGTGCACTTTCATGAAAGTCACGATTCTAGAGGGCGCGGGCGCGTCAGTATATATTATACTGACGAACTCACGATTTTGATGGGTGAGGGGGATGAAATACGAACTGTGCGCATTGTGTGTTTATGGGTGTGTGCGTGTGTGTGTGTGTGTGGGCGCGCGAGACAAATGCGTATTTTCTTTGGTAAAACGACGGTAGAAAGCGCAGAGCGACGTTGGAGAAAAGGGAGAAAAGGGGAAAAAAAGTCCTGCGATTTCCATCAATCAAGAAAAAAACCGTTCGGAAGCGGCGATGGTTCATTAAGTCGTAGGCGGCGGCGGCGATACAAATTGGCCCCGCGCGTAAGCTTAAAAATCTACGAGTGACGTCACCGTTATTTATCAACACACGCACACCAGATACACGCGTCTATATATATAATAATATAGGTACACACACGAGTACACGACCGTTCTTTTCCGATACAAATTGACCTCCGCGTGGCCCCGCGCACCGATATAGCTCATCGGCCGTAACAAATTAGCCTTAAACCCCTTCGACGACGACGACGACGATCCATTTCTCCGGGACGCGTGCGGTTTCCGCGACAGCGATCGATTCTTAACGCCCGACAGACCGTATAATAATGTTTACAACGGTTTTTCTCTCATCGCCCGGATCCCACGCTCTGCGCGTGCTGTAAGCACACCGTATCCCGTGACGTGTGCAAAGTCGCCAAAGTTTCTCGGCAAATTGACTAGCCACCGCGTCTTTTTTAAAAATAAATAAAATAATAATAATATGATATTACAACTGGTATATTATATTATTTGTTCACGAACGCGGTGTGTTAAGTTTGCGACGTCTACGCGCACGTATGGGTCCAACATTAGACTCGCCCGATTTACGACGTTTCCGCGCCGCGATACCGATCTGCAGCGGAGGCGACCCGTCGCGGAGGACGTAGAGGTTAGGTATGTAGGTAAACTGTGTATAATAGAACATTGCGATGTCACCATGCGATATGGCCGCCACAACGAAATGGCGTCGTAAAAGCTACTATTATATATCATACCTAAGCTGGTATAACACGCCCGCGACCGCTGAATTTCATTATTATTTTCTGACAATTCGCGTCTCCGCACATGTATACCCGCGCGCCCGACGCGGTGACAACACTCTGACAATGTACCAGAAACCGGTTCGAAACGCACATTTATAATTATTATATGGCAATATAATTGTACGCGGTATTAAACGCATGCTATTATTATTAAACATTTTTTTATATCATTTTGTTCATTTTTTTATTATTATTTTTTATCTTAATCCTAAAAGTATGAACAAACAGGTTCCGGGACCCGTATATGCGTGAGCCTGCGCGTGTCGTCTTCGGAAATGATATTATAAATACGAACGTATTATATTTACTAAAACCGTACATATATCGCACATACGACCGAATATTATTAGTTTCGCGTCCTTCTCCGTACGGTGGCCTCCGTGCGTACGTATTATATACGTATATATATATATATATATTTAATATAAACATACATGCAGTCAAACTGTCAAGAGAATTCAAACACACGGACAGGCGCTTATACATATTTATAATATATATATATATATATATATGTATACGATTGTGCAATGGATTTGCATAATTACACTTTATGACGCCGCCGTTGCTGTTATGACTTTGTTATATGACCGACGCGAAAAACGCCGCCACGCCGGACACACTATATATTCTAATTTAATCTGACGGCCGAGTAGTTATATCTTATACGCGCGAACCAATTTAAAAGCAATAAAGAAAATAAAAACTACGCTTGTGCGACATGAAACGCAATTACGACGTATTTATATTATAAGCACCTAAAAGACTTATTTTCTTTTTTTTTAAAAAAAAAAATAAAAAATCATTTTCACGAATCTATGATATGCTAACTTAGCCAGTTCACGTATAACGTAGTGTTCTAATACGTATTGGCTATTCGTATCGCATCAAGACATTAATATACAAATAGACAATACCAATTACAATAGGACATTGGGCTACTGGGTAAGCGCCATCCAGAGGATGATCCCGACAAAAATGATGAACATTATCATTCGATTGAAAAGTTATATAGATACCTAAGCACGAAATGACAATTTTATGAACTTGTGTGAAACCGTCGCGATGTGTGAAACTATGCCAAATCCCAAATGAGTTGTAAGGTTTTTATCATCGGATCCAGTAAGATCAAGTTACCTTCTCCAGCTTATTGATATTATACATAGAACATCATAATTATTATAATATATTATGTATATCCGCGACGGGTTTATGAAAAGCACGTGAATATTAAATATAAATTATAATATGTATAACGTATATTATGCACAGTTTTCAGTAAACTTCTAATAAGGGGTAAATAATTAAGAAAGTGCGGTGCAGTGAACGACCGCCATCGAAAATTCAAAAATGTCTCGAAGCAAATATGACGACGCTCGGCCATTATCAGTATCGCACCGCGCTACAGTGATGGCGATTGCCATTTATTTTGGTTCGATCACTGACAAGCTGTATGTGGGAATGGCGGAGTTCATGTAAAATAAAATAATACTCATACGATAATAAGTGTACGTACAATAACCTATGAAGTTCCCGAACTGGCCAAAGTTCAAATTTAGTGACGACTGCCGTCGTCCCGATCGGTGGCGATTACTGGCTTTCGGACGGGCGCGTATCTATCGTGATTTTTTACGCATTTCCTGTGTAAGTATATTATTAATTATAGCTGTGCAGACCACGTGGTGCGATTTTGAAATATAAATTATCACTGCAGACTAGGAGGTCGAGAAAACTATTTCACGAAAACGACAACTACCCCATAATTTTAACGCCGGCATAGTTACTATAATAATAATATATACGTTGATTATATTATATACGATGTACTTATATTATATATGTATATTATTATGTATTATATTATATACATGAATATAATATATATATCATGTAATAACGACACGGTGTAGCGAAAAAATAAAAACGAAAAGTATACGTATTATTATAAAATAAACGACACGTTGTTAAGAAGTTTTTACACGATACTTGTTTGCGGAACTTTGCGAAAAATCGTATTACCGGCGTCGTCTCCGAGGTGTAGGTATATAATATGTATATAACTACGCAAGACACAACAAGGTATACACTATACAGTATCGCTGCAGTCATAATTCCCCAAGATTATGCGGACCAGTTATTTTTTTTTTAAAGCGCTTTTGAAACTTTTGATGATGTTTAGCATGCGCGTTCTTAATTCAACCGTTACTCGGAATGAAAAAATAAATAAATAAAACCCTGTTCAACGCAGAAATCGTTTTCGTCCCCTTAAGTAATATTCCTTGAGGCGTCCGGAAGCTACTTGTTTATCTTATTTTTTTTTTTCGTTCTCGGATTTTAAAAACAATACCACTTAGTTAAGATTGCACGACCCGAGGTCGATTATATTATTATATATACAGAGTCGATTCGTTTCGCAATAAGTTTTTATTATGATAATAATAATAACTAAACCAAATAAGACAGTTGTTTTTATCCAAACCCATTATCGTGCTAACTCACGCAGTCACGTCATACATTATAACTAAATAACTAATGGTTATAAATTATAATAATATAATATTGTGTATTAATAAGAAAATTTAATATATATAATATGTAAGGTACAGCCATAAAAAATAAAACGAAGATTTCTAATTTGCCTAATGCACCCGACTGCAATAATAACAGTGAGTTAGGTTTTAACAATGTTTGTCTCATAATGGTTTTTGTTTTGTTAATATACTATGTTTAATCAAAGTACTATACCGGTATTGTTTTATCATTATTATTGATTTAAGATGTCATTTTATACTTTTATAACGCTCAAGCCGAGAATTAACTTCAAAAGGTTGGTTTTTATCATAACATTATTAATAATAATAATTATGTTCCTCTCTCCATCCCGCCTTTTGTTTTGTCATTAGACTTTTAAGTAGTTTTATTAATGGGTTTTTTTTAAGTAAAAATAAAAAAATACAATTTTATGATTTCCACATAAATTCTTCAGATTTTTATACAATGAATATATTATGCGCTTGAGGTCGACAAATATCGAATATGAGTCATTTTTTCGTTAACTTTTTTATTACTTTAAATATTTATATTGCACGTTTTTATTTATATTTATACACAATCATTAAGCGGCGAAAAAAGTTTGAGAAACATTAATATAATTATTTTTCCATTATGGAGGTCGTTTTTTGCGCCGTAATAATATAGGGCATATATAGTAGGTATGCGCCGTAGTATTATCGAGAAGCCTCAAAAATGCGGATTTAATAAAATATGGCAACACATTCAGTGAACAGAAAATCAAGTCTGCGCTTACGTGTCGTGCGAGACAAACGACTTTTGAAAGCTGTCGATTCAAAGAACCGTTGCAATCATATAAATAAAATAATACGTGTATAAATAATATTATACGCGTGAAATGAAAATGTAAAAAGAAAAAAGGTGAGCGTTGACAACAACAATAATAATAATAAAAAACTATAAAATACGTATAAATACACCTCCAACAATAAAACAAAATATTATGCAATAAACTGCAGACGACTTAGCTGTAGTAGTTGATTAAACTTTACTGCATGAGCGATTATTTAGTTCATACGAGTAAAATCTTATTACATTTACAAAGTCATTACTTAATGTAATGTATAAAATAATCGGCAAAAAATGCACGAGGAAGTGTTACGCCATTTGATACATCATATTTGCATTAATATCGTATAACATTTATTCCTGCCGGGGGGGGGGGGGGGGGGGGCTTTCGCGTCGCTATCATTATTGTTTAATTATTATTGTTTTTGGATCAATTGCAGATACGCCCACCCGTTTCCGATGTTCATAGAAATATTACAATACGCGCCTTGCAAAAAATATGGGCCATCATAAACGATGGCAAAACTCGGCTGGAACTAGGTATATCGTCATATACCTATTATTATTACGCAGGCCATGACGACATTTGACTGGGACAATTGCTACAACCCACAATAATATGGATCGCAGTATATATATTATTATAAACATCGTTAACATTTTTTTTCACTGGTATATTTACATAATAATAATAAATATACGGTACAAAACGTATGAGCATTATATTTTTCAGTAATTTATTACCTACTACATTTCTTATGTAGATCCAGAGTATAAAATATATAATAGTTATATCCTCTCCCAAGACCCGCACCGTTATTGACTATGACGTATTAGTGATCACGCGCGAGTGAATTTAATTTGAATACTAGATGTACTGTTTGAATACCGCCTTATTATAGGGTCCGAAATATTGTTCCCGACGCACCCCACCGACCGTCCATATAGGATATTATATATTATTACCACTGAACAACGCCTCCTCCCCCCAAATACTTATTTTTAGAAATTATTGTTTCACACAATGGTCATCGTCTGCGGCCCATACGTCACACGCATTATAATAATAATATAATATTTTATATCATAATATATACGTAGTGATTAGGCATAGTGCATTTCACTTGCACAACGGATGGCATTCTAGTCGAATATATAACGGTGTATATATTGTATAAGCGCACCAATTATTGTACCGTACAGCGATGTCATGTGCACGCCGGGCACTCGTCCCTTGGGGGGTGTGTGTTTGGGTGGTATAATATGCAAATCGTTTGGCATCCAAAGAAGAAATTACTACCGATTAATCGCCGCGCCCGTTCGTATAACATACACGCGTATACGCACTCGAACGCGACATTGCACTTTCGTCGCGTCAATAAAGCGGCATCGACGAAGGGGTGGAAATGGAGGATCGGAGGGGTTGGAAAAAACAAATTATATTCCGTTTGACCCGCGATAAATCCCGCTGCAGTACTGCTTGCGAGTCCAGGATTATCAACGACTGCTGCAGCATATCGTGTACGACAACCATGGATTGACGGGGGTGGGTGTTTAGTCGAGGGATGCACATCAGTATAAAAATATATACATGCATGCACACGGTTGGATGCTGCGGGGACTTACGACGACGACGACGAATTCGACATGGCTCCTTCGGGGGAGAGGAATGGAAGTAGGGGTGGATGATGCGGGCCTGCAGGGATCCGAACCCCGGCGGTGTTTCCGTCGTAAGTTATGTGTATATATTATAATACTTTGCAAGGCTCCTCGTCCTCGGGCCCGACTCGTGAGCGAATTATGGCCAGAAATTAGTGGTTCTCAGCAGTGCAGTATAGGCATATATAATATAGGCACGTCGCGCGCAAATAGGGGGTTATCGTGTACCCGCCGTGGCAGCGTTTAACGCGTCAAAAACGTCCGAATCCAGATTTATGTCCCTTTGTAAATCATCCCCGCGCAATTTATATAAATTATATATATCGGCGCGTGTGTGATGTAATTAGCCCGCCTATACGTGTGCATATATATATTTATTTATTATGCAGACGCGTTTGATTATACACTAAGGCCCGTACACGCACACTGACCAATGTATAAGTACGAGTTGAGAATATGTATTGTATAATATATAATTGTGTACGTGTAGAGTAAAGTAAACCGCCAAATATAATATTATGAAAAAATATTCGTTCAACGCGTGTTGCACATACCCATGTAAATATAATATATTATATTATATGAAACATAACCGTTTCGACTTATTATCGTTGAAAACAACGCGTATGTATATATCTTCGTCATTGCGTTTTCACGGATTTCGGGGCGTGGTCGACGTATAATATGGTGTAAAACATGTCCGTAATTCGATCTATGAAATTCAGTTCTTGCCAGAGGTACGGGTATATGTATATATACTATATATGTATATATATTATTTACCTTTATAGTATATTTTGCGGTTTTTATTTTTTTCATCGTCGATCGACATATTATACGGTCTTGTGTTTTGTTTTTGTTTATTTTTTTTTCTGTATAAGTTGTATTTCGATGATTTATGCGCGTGTGATGTTATTACTACAACTACGATGAACGGTGGTAAAATAATATTATATATTATATTATTATAATATACTACGCACCCGATGACGAAAACTCGCCCGAGACTCGTTTTGCGTACTAGGGCGTTTAATTCGAAATCGTTTAAAACGATTTTCTTATCCGAGCAAGACAATAACGGCAAACGAAAGGAGGAATAAAAAAAAACAACAAAAAACGGCGCGTATTGTTATTTACAGAGATTTTCTCGTTTATTTATGCGGTGCGCCGGAATAAGGGGCGGCGGCGAATCGAGATTATATCTCTCGGTGTACACACATACATAAACATATTTATATGTATAGGTGCCTTGTTTTTCGTTTTTATGTTTGTTATAAATTTTGGTAACACACGCACACACCTTCATTCGGAGGACCTTATATAGCAGCAGTATACTTTTTCTCTCTAGTAGAAATAAAAAATACTCGTTTCCCTCGTGAGCAGCGTATTTTCGTTTCCCTCAACAACAAAAAAAAAATGCGTGTTTACTCCTTTCATACTAATTCGTAACAACAAATCACCGAACCAACTCGACAATTTATTCATTTATTTGATTAACGCTATTATTCAGTGTTGGGCGTTTCATCTATAAAGCTATATACCTTCTATACTATTAGGTACGTATCAAATTGTGTTGTGTAGCGCCACACGAGTGTCGGCGGACGCACACATATTTGATATTATGTATTAATATACGCTGTGGCACGACGGCTCGGTGGCCCACGAGTCGACAGCACATAATGTACCTAATATCTCCGGTTGATAATATCGTAGGTATTATAATATAGATATTATTCGTACCAGACTTAAGACTGTAATTGAATTTAAGAAAACTAGAAATGTGGCTTGGTGTGGCGCGGTCGTACACTCAACTGCGGAAACGCTCTGAGTGTACGTACCGGCCGGTGTTGCTAGCTCCCGGATGGGTGATCACCCGGGTTTTTAGCAACAAATCCTTGCCACACGTACAAAAACGTGTTCCAACCAACTGTTCCTCCACACATAGTACCAGGCTAATGACCTCAGTAGTTGAAGCCTTTAATCTAATAAAAAAAAAAAATAAAACTAGAAATTAACTAGAAATATCCGAAAACTTGTAAGCGTTCTTGACATCAAATATGGTCATGATTGCCTCCTGCACGTTCGAACAGCATCATAATATGATAAATGATATAGTAACTACACTATAATATTCTACAGTTTATTTATCCATCTTTTTGTTTGCGCAAAACAACGCATCGGGGGCGTCTCGCTGTTGTCCTATTATTATTATTATTATTATTATTATTATTATGTCTCGTCGTATGCGTCCTCTGATCGACGACAGAGATTTTCAAGAGCGTCACAAATCAACCAATATAATTTATTGTACTATCGTGAAACCACTCGTGAAAACATTAAGACAAGTGTAGACAAGTCTGATCAATATATTACACATCGATATAATAATAATTATTACATTAATAATATATCATATACTTTTATACTACAAATAATATATTATTACGACGCAACATCCAATGTCTTTCGATGCGATTTGTCGTAAAACTAACGAGGTTGAACTCATTCAGCCATAGTGTTCGTATAATATTTTAAGAATACGAGTGTTTTGTAAATTATGTATACTATATAACTAAATTAACTTTCTTCTTCCACATTATGTATATTAGATAGTCACCGTTGACTGTATATTTAAAGTCTGGCTTTTAAAGCAACACGAAAATCGAATTTGAGCGCTATATATTTATATAATATACGTCATGTACCAGCTCAATACCGCTTTTATTGTAAAAATAAAAACATTAACTTTCCAATAAAAATGAATACAATTTCCTAACCACGGCAAATTGTCTTTTCTAATGATCCCTGAAACGGACTGGAAAAAATATGATGTATATATATATATACAATATATATTTTTTATGAATTCGTAGAAGACAATATTTGAACTAGCGCTGACCGTTTTTATAGGATTTACTTTTCCCGGGGTCGTTGTGGGTCACATTTAGCCGTATAATAATATTGAATTACGTTTTTATTTACGGATTCGATAAACTTTTATTTCCCTTGCACTAGTATGGCGGTGTGCGCGCGCACACGCACACAAAAACACAAAACGCATAAGACGACTTGTCGTGTGTAGGAAAGGGGGTTGAAACGAAACGTGAACAACCGCCGACGGCAAGGATGACGGCTAAACTTTGATTGTTGTAAAACGTAATACATCGGTACGCGTCTCGTGTTTTCAAAAACAAACGCAGTTATAATTTGGCCGTTGGGTAAGAATATTGTAATATTATGTTACTGCGGTTAACATCCGACGCGCCGGATAATGGTTGAAGATCAACCGCGACCAATGTTGACTTTATCTTGAATTTTCGACCCTTTTAGTGTATTTGGCTTAAGCTCTGCCTCGAAGTGAACAGTAGATACATACTATTATAATAATGTATCTCCATATTATATGTATAAATAATAATATTTGGTTTTATTATTGAAATAAATCAAATTGTTTGTTTTTAAATATTTCTAAAATGTTTAACTATAAATAACTAACTAATAGTATTGTAGTAAAATTAATAGTTGGCGAATTTCAAATTTTAGAATTTAACTAAAACTTAAACGAGTAAAAGAATAGCGGATAATATTAAATTGTCCACTGTCGCAAATAAGTATTATCAAACATTATGGTTTTGTATTTATACTTTAATATAGTGTACATATTTTTAAAAGTTCAAAACTCACAGATCCTTCATTTTCAATTAAGACCTAGGGATGTCCCTACTTCTACATAGTAGTACCTAACCTTAACCATTATACACAATATAATATATTTAATGGTATATTGATCATGTTGTTTTAAAATAATATTTTTTGACCTATATTTAGTGGAGTTATGGAGGGGATGCTTTATTACATAATTACGAGCAAATTTATAATTATTATTACTTTTATTAACGGCAATATACACACGTATATGCATAGTACCGTAATCACGTGCGAAATATACTATTCATGTAGGTGGTAAAGTTATAACAATAAAATATGATAAATAGCTTGATTGCCGATCAATGATAACGAAAAGCCGACCATATTATTTTATAATTAATGATGCACGATGATACATGAATAGTTAATAATTCATTTATAGATTAGATGAATGATTACATTAAAATATTATATTATATTATATTATTTTTCAGTTGAAGACATGTATCAACATTTAAAGGTTTTCCGTGAATATTTTTCCCTTGAACGTCGATTCCATTTCTTTTTAACTTACGTAATACACTATCTTGGCCATTCTAGTTCTTATTTAGAAAATCACTAGACAAGAATATTTTCCCATTTTTATCAAAAACTAGTACTTTAATACCATTGCTAAAAACAGGTAATCCCTCCAAAGTAATAAACTATCATCCTATTGTCAATCTTCAAGTATTAAAATTGTTTGAAACATTAGTTCTTCGATGAATCCAGCTATCTGTAAACGTATCTTTGATAGAGGAGCAACATGAATTTCGACCAGGTCGATCAACAGTTTTGTGTAATCTGATTTTCAGTTCATTTATTTTTGATTCGTTCGCACAGCATGCTCAAGTGGATACTAATACACTGATTTTACTAAGACTTTTGACCAAGTAAATTATAATATCTTATCTAACTATGGTTTCGGTGAAGCAGTTCTTTCTTGGTTATCATCTTATTTGATAAATCGAAAACAATTTATTAGATTACATGTTAGTATATTCGACATCATTACCCTTTCATCTGGTGTACTTCAAGGTGGTATTCTTTCACCGTTATTGTTTTCTCTACTTGTAATAGTGCAGCCTCTGTTTTACATCATGTACGCCTTCTTATATTTGCCGATGACATGAAACTCTTTATATGTATTCACAATGAAAATGATGCTAGCCTTATCCAATCTGACTTCAACCGTTTAGTTCGTTGGGATGAATCTTTTTTGGGTTTGTCACAAAATATTTCTAAATGCTTCAAAATGTCTTATTTTTGTACATCCTCCCCCATTACTGTCAATTACACTATCCATAACATTTCAATCTCAAATAAATTCTCAGTTTGTGACCTAGGCTTTTATTTTTTCCCAAATTTATCCCCTAGGCTACACATACGGTAAATCTGTTGTAAATCTCTGAAAATACTTGGATTTATTAAACACATCTTCTCTGAATTCAAATTGGTTCAATCACTAAATATTTTCTTTTTCTCCGTAGTTCGACCTATTTTTAGAATATGGATTTGTTATTTGGGACCCTCAATTATCTATAGACACTTTAATGATAGAAAGGGTTCAATGGAAATTTTTATCATTTGTTGCTTTTTTACTAAAAGTACCTGTCCTCCTCATGATTACAAGCCCGCCAGTATTGCTTTAAATTTATTTAATCTTACTGATCGTAGATGTAGTACTAATATTTCATTTATAAAAAAATTATTATCTAATGTAATTGATTGCCCTACCCTACTATCTCAAATAAGTTTTAAAGTTCCACCACGTCATACTAAATATACTCCTTCATTTTTAATTCAATTTTCCTTTTCTAATTATTTAGCTAATTCCCCTCTTACGAGGATTGCTAATGAAGACCCCACCTTCAATATCCTTAAAAATATTGTTTAACTGGGTCTTTGCTAAAATTATTTTAAACATTGTCACTCTTTATTATTATTGGTAGATTGTTATTTTTCTTTTGTTTGTTACTACTTAACGTTTAATTTATTGTTAATACCTATTATATTATATCTCATTTGTTTTAGACCCAGGCCCAGCCCTGTATCTTATTAAAATAAAATAAAAATAAAATATTATCGGTACCTACTTTAGTCGTTGAAGTTTTACAAAAATAAAAACGATTTGATGAAAGTTTTAATAAAACCATGTTACATAAAGAGAAGATAATTGTGTCTAATTTACAATTGATAACTGAGTAATTATATTATATATGATTGTATGAATATGAAAAGTAAAATGCGCAAAATTATTTAGTGCATTAATATTTAATAGTCATCTTTGTGTTATCGTCGTTTGAAGATGTTTGACGTTATTAAAATATATAGGGGACGACGAGGAAAATTCATTGCGATTCTCTCTCGAGTGTACAATTTAATATTAAACGTCAATAATGAAGAATTGTGTAGGTATATACATTGTAATATTGAGGATACGTAGTTATATATATGCACAAATATATTTTGTAGGGTATACGTGTGTATGTATAAAATATATACATACCCACGTATATATATATAATATGTACTAGGGCACGGATACGATGTCATGGTGAAAAACATTGAATGCTTGAAGAAATAACGATTCAGTATAAAAATGTTACACAATATAACGAATTCTTTTGTTTTTAACGTTTTGTGAGCAGTCATCATGCTTGACAAAACATAGTTCTAAAACAGTAGCTTTATTTGTAAAACGGACGAATCTTTTAGGAATTGAATTTTGTATGTCGAGTTGATTTGTTAGACATAATGTAATCCCGGGTATTCCAGACCGGAAGGAGTCTTTCTACTATATAGTGACTAACAATAACTGTATGTGTCTATATTTAAATGTAAAAAAAGCATCTGAAATAATTTCCAAATAAGAAATTAACTATATCATGTTAGATATATTTTACATTTCTGGGGCTCTGCATGCTTTATCTTGAAATCCGACAGGGATGAATATGTCAATCGAGTAATGAACGGTTTGAGACTTTTGCGTTGAGTTGTTCATGGAAAAACACACCACAGTTAAAGGCAAAGAGTATAGTGTCAAAAGTTTTAATACAATAAAGGTATACTAAATATATGCTATAATTATGTAAAAATGTGATTAGAGGGCTTGCTATTCGTGCAGTTCGTGAAAAATATAGCGTCAACGCGTTGAAGAAACATTTTATTTATTATTAAACAGTAAACGGTAAATACCCATATTGTAGTGATCTTTATAAAATTGGAAGATACTCGGAGCGTCACTACAATTATATACGAGAGCGATTAATTTCCAGTTCATATCGAATCACTCAAACAATGCTACTGAAAAGATAAGAGCGTATCAATTATAACTCAAAAGAGTATATGTAGTGAACATAATATAAAGATGGATGTTGTACTAACAATAAACGTAAGCACATAAGAGGCCACACACACACACGCACACAGATATATTATACGTACATATTTATAAATCCGTCGAGAGACGTGAATTTAATATCACAGATCGAGAGCTAAAAGTTTATTGTTTTATGATACACAGAGGCGAGAGCGCAAGGAAAAATAAAATTAATATGAACTTCAATAAGTAATAACGCTCGTATAACAATGGAATATTTTCTATTTTTCAAACCCATCAGCAACTATTGAAATAGTGAGCCCCCATATAATAATATGCAAATATAATATAATAAGTACCTATGCATATATTATTACGACGAAATCGATACGTCAAAAGATTCATAAGATGGATATATTTTTGACGCGAAATTTTACCTCCACCACACCTGCTTACGCTGTAGTCGGTTTAACGACGCCTGACGCAGTGACGCGAGCCCCACGAACCAACTGGCTGTAAGATATATATAACTAAAATTATATACCTAAGTATCTATATGATATCGGATATAATAGACTCGAATCGGATTACGATACCGAGCGACGAAATCGTCCCAATAAACGCGTATATTATTCAATGGTTTTTATTCATCACCGCCGAGGATGACGACGACGATCACGGTTTAAAAACAAAAATGCGATGGCAATGTAATATGCGTATATACGCGTCGTCATGTCCGCTACGTAGAAAGTCATAAACGCTTTATCGTGCGGTTAGCGCGTTAATCGACGGAGAGATCAAATGCACGCGTCGTCGTACCACGTAGTCGACAAAAAAAAAATTTTTGAACCAGGCACACGCGACATTGGGTCGGTCGATAACAAGTGTTAGTCGTTGCGAGCGGGTTATTAAAATATCATAAATAGGTATGTAGGCAGCTATAGCAGCTCTAATTTCAATGCGTTATGCTTTCATTAATAATTGAAACTAAAGTATAAAGGTACTTCTCTGCTATTATTTTAATGTAAAAAAAATTAAGTACACGAATCGAATGTCGAAAAACGATTATGATCTGTAACTTACCCCGAACATGATTATTATAATATATTATTATTGTTTAATTATATCACGCAATTTGTTTGCGATTTTCGTGGTACACATTAAAATAATTCATTGGAAATTCGAAAATCATGCCGGAAAAATAATCTGTGATTGATTTCTCGTTTACCTGAAATATAAAATATATATATTTATATATTTTACGGTTGTAAAGTTGTTAGTATAGTTTACTGTGTTATGAAAAAAAAACCCCTCCAGTAATTACAAGTTTCCGGTAAAACCGATATCATATTATGGATTACACTTTACCGCCTACGCTCAGAATCTAGGAACCTTTGTAGTTTTAAAGGCACGCCGAGAGACTAAGCGAGGAGGATGATCACAAATTAGTCGCCACCACCCCTACCATCGGCGCAAGTGTAGGTTGGCACTCGAAGACCGAGTTTTGCGGCGGCGGACAAAAGACGGTTCGAAGCGGGCAAAGATAAGCCGGCAAATTAATGGGAGGTAAAACGCGGGCAAACAAAACTTTACGTAGGACACGCGAACGGGACGCGACCTGCGCGTGTATATATATATATATTGAAAATGGTGGTCGCGCACATACAAATATATATATTATAATATAATGATATAGCTTCAGTCGTGTGCGCGGACCTCGGAGGGTCTGTGCAAAACACAAACACCAAGAAGATCAACTTTTAATTAACGTCTACCGGCATTTGACAATGGCGTTTATACACATAATATATATCGCAGCATACAGCCCGTACGCACGACATTATATGATATGGGTGAATATTATCATAAAATATAGGTAGGTAGGTCGTATTATGGGTATAATCAAAAGATATGTATTTCATCAATAAATAATAAATTGATTTGTGTGTCACATTTGAGTATTAATTACGTCAGATTATTTAGTATTTTAGTAAACATAGATGTATGAACTTTTTTAATATAATTACATACCATATATAATATACATAGGTAGTTGTATTTCATAAAAATTTAAGTAATATAGTTTTTAACAAATGCAGTTTACTTATATTACAAATTACAGACTGTATATTTGACTAAAACTTAAAACAATAAGGGGTAATCAAACTTTTTTTTATCGAAAACGATTCGTCTAAATGTTTGACAGAAACGGCTATCGTCCAGATGTATGCGTTTGTTTCATAAAAACTCCAAACCTATCATCTACAATCAATTTTATTGTTATTGCTGTTTCGTTGTATAATACGTGCCTATAATAATTGGTATGACGATATATATGTGTTATACGATACTCCGTGTCATCGCGACTATGACTATCATATTAATAATATTAATCCACAGCAGTATAATATTAATTTAATACTATACTGCTGCGGAGATTTTATGCATTTTTTCATACAGACTCACGCGCGTGTAAACCGTGAACGCGACGCGGAGCCAATGGTACGACGATAACAATAATTGTGAAGCGTTCGAAAAGAGTAAAATATGTAATATAACATTATAATACCTTTAAACCTGTATACCTACCTAATAATAATAATTGGGAGGTACGCGTTGTTCACGACGACCAAATTCGAAAATTATCGAGTGGTGGTCTCCGCCGGCGAACATACATCGTTTATTATTGTTATTATGGTTTTAGATAGTATTCTGTATATTATTCTTTTATATTATATATAAATAGGTACACGGCAGTAGCTATCGTTTATGTGTGTGTGTGTGAATGCTCGCCTCACATAATTCCTCGGGCCGGAGACGACTAACGTGACCGCCGTTTATGTATACCAATCGTGATGATATCAGAAAAACAAACGGTGCCCACTAAATTCTCTCGCACGCGTGTATGTGTATAATTTATAATCCTATACTGCGAGAAGTCTTCTCCGAACTGCGCATTGGTAACGGTTGCGCCGCCGTGTTATTTCGTGTTGGTCGTTCCCCCCGACGAAAAAAATATACCGAAAACTTAATGGGCGATTATTACTATTATTGTTAACGTTAGCGTCTGTTATTTAGGATTAAAATAAAATTTAACTGAAAATCGAAAATTCCAAAAACACTATATTATTATTAATTAAATGTTACGTCTCTACCGTCTGCAGCACCGGCTATACATAACTCATAACTATTTACGTATACGTCGTTTTCGACGGTTTCAGGTTGTTGTGAATCTCTATATTTGTACAAAACTATATACACCATATGCACTATATTATACAGAATGGTTAACCGTGTTTTCCCGTGTTATGAGAATGTGTGAAAACACAAAGGCTCCATCCTGTATATAGGTAGGTCTGTGTCCACATATCTAATTAAAAAAAAACCACTTGTTACCGTCATCGTGCACCTATTATTATTAATTGCAGCGTTGTCGCAGAGTTTATATGTGTTGCCGTGCGCGCTGCACAAGTCGTTAAATCTTTATTACGCGTGTACATTAAATTTAGAGTATAAATTCGCACTCATTATTTACACGACAGCTTACTATTTATTTCAACTTTTAATTTTGTACCGCGGAGACTATAATATATGTATATAATATATATTTGTACTGCATGAAAAGTCCGTTATTGTTCCGGATTTTTATTAGTGTCGTTAAATTTTATTACGTTTATTTCGTGTGTACATTATCGTGAGTGACTGCCCGCATGAAAAAAAATCCCATACGTTATAACCACGGCATTTCGGTAAAACCGCAGGAGACGGATTTTATATTATATAGGTATACGAAACAACGTGACGACACAGTATAAACGTTAACTCGTCGTCCAGAGCACTTCGAGCACGTGCGACTCCGAAATGGACTTTTACACGCACCACTGCGCGACTGACTATATAATATCATCATTCATCAGTATGAGCAGAAAAAAATTTAGTAAAAATAAAAAATCTTTGCCTTATTGTTCAACCCGTTGACTGTGCCTATATTTATATGCATTTTGTACGACTGAAATTGTTTTACACATAAATATACATTTTAGGTGAGTCTCTCGGTGCACGTCCACGGTCAGCCGCTGCTGGTCGTATTATATTTTAATACACATGTGGAATAAAAGTCGGAAAGCATATACGCTCATAATAATAATAATAAATAGGTACGTCGCTAACGTTGAAAAATATTTGTATAAGACTTATTATACGTTATAATAAATTGCATTATGTTACGAAAGTACAATATACCCGAAAACGTATTCACTAAAAAGTTTTAAATGCCAAAATCTTTACCAATATATATTATAGGCCTTAAGGTTTTTTTACACTTATCGATCGACTACTACTCGAAATATTATAAAAAAAAATATAATAATACGAAAATGTCTCTGTAGAATTTTCAAACTTTTTTTAGGTCAACGCGCTTTTATATACTTAAACAATAAATTATTCCGGAATCACGGTCGATTAAATACGATTTCATTGAAGAATATTCACACCCTGGCGAAATCTATTTCCGTGAATAATATATGCATGCCGTACAAATACGAAAAACATATTATAATATATATTATATTCGACTGGCCAAAATGTGACATATTATTTTAATCGACGAAAATGAAATATACGCGTCGATCGAACGCAGCGTAATATATACGTAATCATATCGACTGTCGTTTAAATTCGAATTGTGTGTATTGTTTCATTTACAACTGAGTTCATGTGTGACGAGAAAATACAATTTATATATTATTATTTTATAAAGGTTTGGTCCACGCGTCAATATAATGTATATATATAAATACATGGTCGAAAACCCTTTGGAAACGTGTTACGTGTGCAGTGTCCCGCGAGGTCTCAAATCCGAAGCGATTGCTAAACAATCTAAAGGCCACATCACACGTATACGGAAATTGCAGAATTGATTTCCTTTTGGAAATATAGGTATTAAAATTACCCCAAATTCACTGAAGTATTATGAAAGTAATTCCCCCGTCGCAATCGGTTCAACAAGGAAAAAGTAGGTATAAACTATTGTTTTATGCTTAGAGAAGATATAATAAGGATAATAAACAAAGTGCATACCTACTATGTACTCTGTGTAGTTATATTATATATGAACTATTAAACTATTCATACTATGTGTCTAGTTTATTTCTATTCCTTATGGATAAGTTTTCCGTATCTGGGGGTTAGAGCACATGTTAATGAGGTGCTTATTAATAAAAGACACGTTTGGTTTTTATATCTAGAATAATTATTATATATTAAAAAGTACTTTACTGTTCTTTATGATGGCTGTTATGTACAGGTATCAGTAAGTTCGCTCCTGTCGGTGGTGTCTATCAAACTAACTATATTATACATGGTGTGTGTTGGCGATAGGCCTTACAATTATGCGTGTGTATTAATATTATTGTATCGGTCAGCAGTTGATTGTACATAATGCAGAATTTATATATAATATACAAAGGTGTCATGTAACATATTTATAATATTGTTACACGTGTAAACGCTAAACGTGATTTTATTCTGCGAATAATTAAATTAGATGCTGTAATATTAGCAAATAATTCGGCCAGTGTACTTCACCTAACCCGAAACTAGGTAACCAATTGGGTATGCACATATATGACTCGTCCCGATTTTTTTTCTTTTCTACCAGATATTACACTCTCGTATATACAAGCGTCCACACTGCGTACACACACACACCACGCTCGAGTGCTCGTTATCAAAGCGTATGCTGAAAACGAACAAGGAGAAAAAGAGACCCACCAAATTATATATTATATAATGTATTACAGTATATTAGCTGCCAGAGTCGTAACCGTGACCGTTCGCATACGGGATGAAATAATAATAATAATGTTGTGTGACCCTCGGATGACGGGGCTGCTGCAGCGCCGAGACGATAAACAGAGGCTGTTTTGATTGCCCGCGAGGGTTGGAAACGGAACCCACTGACAAATGAAACAAAACACGCTGTGCGTTAAACCATCGTGTACGTAATCGACTCATGTTTTATTTTCTCCACTGATATAGTTATTTACAATATAATATATTATCATAATTTACGCATATACATCAAAAATCCATTTGCGTCCGTTTCGGCAACTCGTGTTTTCCGTGTCGGGGGAAAAAAAATGACCGACAGATATAATCTCAGATTCCGGGACTCAAAAAACCTTTTACTGCGCCAGCTCAAAACGTTTTCTTATGGGAAAAAAATGTAAAACAACGGTCGTCGTTATTATATCGTGGATATTAATCGATTCGATTTGTACGTTTAAAATACGGCCCCAATAAACGTCCGTACGAAAGACGTTTTCGGTGTCATTTCATGCATCATACTATCATACGTATTATGTGTATATATAATGACGTATAATTTTATGCACTGACCTGCAACATGTGGTATCGACAAAATAAGTATTTTATAAATAATTGAGTAGACCTATTATAACGCTCATATATACTAGTATAGGTATACTGCATACACTATGATACATTATATTATAAAGGTGGAGCCGTTATTGTACACCGTGTGTCCTCAAAAACGGGGTACACTCTATAATTTAATCACCCATATTATTCAATACCCTAAACATATTTTTGAATTCTATTTCTAGACTATCTAGTTACTAGAGTGTATCCTATTTTCGAGGACATACGGTATATTTACCGGATGATCCGTTCAACATAAAACACTCATTATTTCAAAAATTATCAATGTTTTTGAAAATATTTTTTTTTACATAATTTTAAGTCATTGCAAAACAACTCTTTTTTCTAAAAAATTATTTTTAAATAATTATCTTTTAAACTATTTAAATGACAACAGATGAGATACATTTTTAATTTTATATTCCCACGCAGAATATTATTCGGAGTATTTCGATCTTTAAAAATCGAGTTTTGGACGAGTATTTTATGAAACATAAGTGTTTAATATTTAGATGTCTGGTTAAATGAAATGAAGTGGTACCCCACTAAATGCTGGTCTAGTCCGCTCATCTAAACTTTAAATACTTATAAATGTATATTATGTATATTGTATATGTATATTTTCAAAAATTGTAGTTTTTTTTTTTGAAATATCGAGTGTCTTACATCAAATGGAAGACCGACTCTGTATGTGTGTACCTAATATATTTTATTAATTAAATATTATATATATAATATTTATCATTCACCTATTAAGCGCGTAGTATTATGCTGCATAAATAATGTAGTGTTCGGCCAACGATTTTAATAATTAGGTCGAATATATCAAATATACAAAGGTGTCATGTAACATATTTATAATATTGTTACAATATCCTCAGCCTTTTGATAAATGGTTATGATTTCGCTCTCATGCGCTCGACCTTTTATTCTAACGATAAAGGGTTCAACCACGATATTATATACCTACTCTACGCAGTATATTCGCTCCGTAAACCGAGTTATATATACACACATATATATATATATATATATATATATATATATATATATATATATATATAAACGTGTATAATACGTCGGATGTTGTGATATTAATAACAATATGTTTAGGTTGCAGTGTTCGCGTGCAACAAAGTAAATAGGGTGCGAGTGTCCTTGTTAAAAAAAAACATTGGGTGCAGCGGCAGGCTCAGTTGTGTCTGCACGCAGGATCAAAAAACGGATAAAAGTCGCCCGATGTCATGTTCCGGGGATAAAAGATCGTTGATGTCACGTCGTACACCGAGTTATCGGTGAATTTACTGCCATAACGCAGCTTTATTTTTTTCACCTATTATATCCCACCGCCGCCGAATCAAGCCAACGAAATCTGCGTGAAATATAAAACGCGACGGGTCGCAGACGTTGAAAAGGCTTCGAAAAGTTGTGTAACGTGTGAAAATTCGTTTCAACGTAATATAATATAATTAGGTAAAATACCAATTGGTATGATACCAATATTATATTATAGATTCCTCGGTTCGGAGATCCCATCAAAAATGTCTCACGACTAATGTCCGCGGCTTTCGAACGATATTAAGTCATTTTCTGAACCGGCTCGTCGGGTGACGTGCAATCTAACAGACAAGAAATATTGACATGCGCACGCGCATAAACCGCGTTGCATCGAAGAGCAGATGTGCGAAATATTTCAAAAGACAACAAAGAGCGGTAATAAATCCGCATGACAAATACGTTTATAATTCGTGGTGGTATATTGATACCTGGGTTATAGATATATATTATAATAGGCGACAAAGGAGCGGATATAACGTGCGCGGTAGCGACCGTGACTAATAATATTATTCCGACCGGAGTGCGACGGCGACGGCGGCATGGCATAACGAGACCGTACATATTTGTTTATTTCAATGGGAATATTATATAGGTGTCAAGAAAAAAAAAACTTGTATACGGGTCAAATCCCTCGGAATTCCTTGGTTCGCATAAGCGCACACAATCGTACGTTTTATATTATACGCGTATAACAATATAATATACTAATGTATATTCTTATTATTATATTATATATTATACCACGGCTTCGGCGGCGGACGGACGGGACTACGCAGCACCTGGTTGCGATCAAATGGGTTCGCATATTATTATGCATTAACGCGTTCTTTCTCCGACGTCGACGGATTATAGCAAATATGCATTCTTATAACCTGCCTGTACATAAATATCTATTATACGCCGACCCCACAAATAAGACGGTTTGTTTGCTCTTTTTGTATTCGGAAACCAATTGCCGCGCTGAGCTCACACACAACACACAAAACATAGCGCGTTTAGTGGGCGTATAATAATAATAATAATAATCGTAAAAAAAAGGCGGTGGTGCGTAAAAGGCCAATTTCCGAGATGGAAAACCAGGTGTGAATGTCTCCGCTCGGTGCTGCTGCCATTCACCACGTTTCCAGGGTTTCGACTACTCCGCCACGCCAACGAGTACTCCACACACACCCGCGATATGCGTTGTACACAACATCGCCGCGGGAGTTTATGTGCAGTATACAGAAATATAATATGTATACTTGTATTGTTATTGTGCTATCGATTTGCAAAGAAAAACGTACCGAATGTCGCCTATTAGGAGGAAAATACGCCGAGGACTGTTAGTGACGATTCGACTATACATAACTGGCAACAGTGTCCGCTGCACGAAACCGCCAAAATTAGTTTCGGGATAAACGACGACCATATATATGTTTATAAAATATATGCGTTTAACACGTAATGTGTATAAATTATACAACGTTTACATAATGCGAGCGGTTGTTGGATATAATAACCGTATACATCTGATAGTATTATTATTATATCGCAAAGACGACGGTGACGATTAGGACGCTCAAACGACGTGTAAAATGTTCGCACCAAGTGCACACATTATATTGTATTATATGGTATATACATATCGAGTCACGGACAAGGGGAAGAAACTATATTACGCGCTGTAATGTGTACTATAAAATAGGTATAGGTATAATTTTCTCCAGTATATAACACCGGTACAACGACGTTATATTCGCTATAATATATTATTGTAGTTGCGACGATCGCGTTATAAAAATTCATTAAAAAGATTCGAGCGGGGGTGGATTTCAATTATTTTTTCTTCACTCGATAATGGAAACATCCTACAGCACTTTATTAATACACGTTTTGATTTTGTTACAAAGTCTGTAATACAGGCATTTATAATTTATTATATACAATATGTGTAATGTGTAATATACTCGAAGAAAGTTTACTATAACATCAACCACGCTCTGTTTAAACAGTTTTAGTGTGATTTTTATAATACTTTATATGTATTAATAAATTTATATTTTTCGAATACTTTATAATAATATTACCATTGTCTATTATGTAATTAATATTTTAAAGTCTATTCATAAATAATAATTCTGGGTTAGCTGTTATATATATTTTTTTATATAATATTTAGGTGATGTTAAAGATGAATTCTTCAAAAATAAGTAAATAGGCGTATAAAGACTCACCTTCCAGCAGTCCGATTTCTTCTCACATTCCGTGGCTTCGACGTCTCTAGGCACCAACTGAAACATAAACAACGAAAATCTAGTTATTAATAATATATACTATTATACATAAGTAGTTGCACCGCATAATATACGAGTTCCTACGTTTGCCCAGAATGAGGAGGAACTGGAAATGACTAATGTTATAATATAATATATTAAATCACATATATGTGAATATATCGCATCTATACATAAAATAAATAATAAAATATATACCCTCCGCCGTTCGGGGAATTGACTTTGTGCCTGGAAACTCTGTAGGGAGTTACATGTGTATGTATATAATATGCAGTGACGAGGGGCGGGAGCGTAGAGGTTGATACTTGATTCCAATGACTACAACAAACGGACAATCAAATGAGTATCTTTTAATCCCGTCGAGCACTCGAAACAACAGCGAAACGATAATAAATATTAGTATATTATATTATGGTCCTGTTTGCGCTATTGCTGTGTATGCACGCCACGAACGATGGTGTATTAATGTCCAACTCCAAGATAATAACTTTAAAATTTATGATATATATGCATATCATTTGCAGACAAAAACCCAGTGAATAGAGTACCGTTTACAAATTCATTAAGAGCGATGGTTTTCGCATAACGGATATTTTCATAATATTTAATAAACAATAAACACATAAGTTAATATTATAAAAAATACTTTTTTTAAAGGTGTTGTGCATATTAAATTGTCAATGTTTGAGGGTCTTGTTTGATGGGTACGTTATTCCAACGGACTTTACACAATCTATATCTAAGTAAAATTATACTTTTTATAATAGCATTATTACCTTTATATGACGTGCGGAGTTCAAACTAAATTTCTGAAAATGCACTGTTTAATCTTTAATGTACCTGTATAATAAAATAGGTATTGTGTGTTTCTACAATAAAATATGTCTCCATTTGGATTATCATACTCGGTGAAATTACCACTAAATTGTTGTCATTATTTGTATCAGCTGATATTTGTTATTTGTCAATATCTGCTGATATAAAAATCCGCCACTATACATGTCAATGGTACTTGTTTTTACTTATTGATAACTGGTGTGTATCACACGATGAAACTATTAGGTCACATAATTTTTTCTATTAGGTTCCAAATGATGAAAATGAGACAAACGTTATGTGATGTATCATTTAACATGTGATAGTTGCAGAGAATATGATGGAATATTCATTTTTGTAATTTTAGTAATTATTTTGGGAAAAAAATATTTATAAGTGGAATGACCTAACTTTTGTTTTTTAAGATGGAAAAAAATTTAAAAATGTTATTTTTTGATCCATTATGAGCATTTATCTTAATGATGATATTCGTTAGAAAAACACTGTGTATAATATATATTTAACTATATGTGTGTATCGTATTACGTTGATTATATATCTTTCGGGTCGCGAGAAACTTCTAGTTTGCGATAATTAACCAGCTCTATAGCTCGTATATACGTACCTACACTATATGTCGACAACGAGGCGTAATATAATTAGAAATCCTACGATTTCAAAGGACAAGCGAATTACCATGGTATACTGCTAGTATTATGTGTATACAACAACGGTATAAGGAGCACCGCTAATACACATTTTTCACAGGATCGTATAATATTTTCCGTCCTAAAACATGTAATATTGAATATATATGTATAAGTAGAATCGCATGCGAAATAATTTCCTTATAGTAAGTCGTATTCTCCGATATTATAAGACTCGTTAAAAATGAATACGAAATAAAAGAACAAAGCATAGTATTATTTTATTGTAACCGATTCTACAACGATATATATTATGATATTTAATATGATATGTATATTATTCATATATTATAATAGCAGTTGAGGGAGAGATTACATTTTCAAACGATTGTCCGTAAACATAATAATTATAATAATAATGATGATATATATCAAATTTTTGTAAGAGTTGTCACGTATCGTTATAGTATTATCACAGCAACATTAATATAGGTGTATGTATAATGACCGACCGGTAAAAATAATTCCGACAGCTATAATAAGGGGACGTATATATAATAATGCTATTCAAAATCGTCATCAGAGGGAACTGATATTATATAATGTTGTATCGAAGCCGTTTCAAACGGCAAAACTTCCGGGCGACAACGACCGCGGGGACAAAGCTCCGACGGCGATTCGGGCGGATTCACGTATTATATTATAATATAATGGCTTTCGGAACACGTTAGCGTTGCCGGCGCGCAGAGTTTCCTCCCCCGCCGAGCCGTCTCGACCTTGGAAAACAAAAAACAATAGCCGCGCTCGGTTTAATTGGCATTTGTCACCATGTATACGTATATGGTATACATGAACACAAACACTCATATTGGGCCCCTTCTAAATCCCGTCCCGTTATATTTCGGCGAATTAACATGTGTATGTGTACAATGTACGGTAATACGCACATAATAATTTTATATGTATACTGTATTAATATTATACATCCCGCGCGAGCATGAAAGCTATTCTGATGTTCGGAAACCGTACAGAGACGATATTATTATTACAGAAAATAAAAGTCTATAGTTCTATAATACATACTGCAATATATTATGAATGGCAAACGGCTGATAGATCGGTACATTTTATAAGATATTATACACAGTATACTATTTATAATGAAAACAAGATTGCGCCATCGCATTGTTGTTTGAAATTATAGTAGGTATGATATAAATTAAGCTTCTACGTTGATAGGAAACGTAGCTGTGTATTTTTGAAACATATATCTGTGAAAGTTCGGAGGAAATTAATTTTCTGTCGTACTTGTATATGCTGTAGCGATACGTGGTCGGTGTAGTTATGATAAGGTACGCGTAGGTATAGGTGGTGCATGCATATATATAACAATTAATATTATTGTATGCTGCATGACGATGACACGACACGTCCTATCATGATACATAGCTACGAAATGACTCTCTCCTAATAACTACATCAATAATGAACTTTAAAGTTACTGCAAACTGTGGGTACATGCGATGACGAGGTGGTATTATTCTACGGAATTTACGTTTTTCTTTTGTCGATATTATAAAAAGCATTCCCATCATGCCTGCAGGTAAGGAACGACAAATTTGTATTTTATATATTACCGTCCACTCGTAATATAATTGCTACGATTCCTGTATAATAATATACACGACGATTTAAAAAGGCTCTTGCTAGGGCAATTCGATTCGTCAATTGGTATTCGAAAAAAAGGACTAATTAGCGTGTCGTTCCGTTGTTGCTTTATTTATTTATTATTTTTTTTTTCATACCTCCCCGAGTTGTTTTTAATTGGCATATAAATCAAAGAGAAACGCACATCGGACATCGGAAACCGCGGCGAGGCAATAAAAATGCAAAAACCCTCCCTAAAAAGTTGCCCCCTCGGGAAATTCGCGAGTACGGCGATTTCGCCGTTGTTTTTCCCCTTTTCCGATTTGGACACACAAAAAAAAAGTTAATAACGGTATTTTTTTATTTTTCTACGAAATTAAGCCCATAATTTATAAAGTATTTTTAACTATACAGATTTAATTCTACCGGTGTGGTTTTATTATCGCTTGTACAAAAATCGGGCGCGGATAAACATTTTCTAACATATTATCCCACACGGTCTACCTCGACCTATACTCTACTCATCTGTTTCCAGATTATCGGTTACAGAATAAATTGAATTTTCTCAATATAATACGATTTATATATTCGAGTTTAATTTTATTAAAATACACATAATATAAAGGTACAGTAAAATAAATATTTAATTGCGTACCTACGATTATGAATTACAATATGATGAAGTACAAGTATACAAAATTCAGTAAATTATGTTTTCTATTTCTGTTAATTTCGGTCACTTTAATTTATATACACCTACCAGTGACTTGCGGCTGCAGCAGATGACTATAATTACACCACAGAAGATTTGTTGAATGTATATCGTTCGGGGCTTAAAGCCAACTGAATATTCTATACGGTTTTAAATAATTTTGATGTTTTTATATACATTACAACGCGAAAATAGTGCATGCGGTAGACCTATATATTTAACATCACATTCATCGCATAGTATACACACGCATACAACGGAATACAATAATAATAATAATAAATTGTATATATTATATACGCTGAACCGTGCTGAACGCAATTCTGCAAGGACATCGAGCTAGAGAGTCGGGAAATGGCTCGTAATAAAGGGACGAAATTAACTCGACGGCGTATATTCGTTAATGTTTTGTTTTTAGAGTCTCCCCCCTTCCGTTCAATCGCCTGGCACCGGCGGGGACGTGAAAACTTTATAACATTCCAAAGGCTATTACGAAAGTTTCGCGCGGCACCGCCGCCGGAAGAGCTTTGTTCTCCTCAGATTACGCGGGACGCAACGTCCTCTTTTGTGAACGTGAGAGGATGTATTATAACAGTGCGTGGTGCGTAGTTAAGGTCGTTCGCGTTTCACCTGATAAATAAAAAAATATATATATCCCACACAAACTGAAGACAATATATCATCATTCTTAGAACTCTTACGTGACGGAGAAGAAACGGCAAGTTCAAGCGATCAAATCATTTAAACCACATATCGCGGTGTTGCAGGTATGTAGTAAATAAAAGTATAGGCATAACTATTAAGATAATATTTTATAACCAACAATTATATTAAAACCTATTCAAGACGAAACGTTGACTTCAAGATGCTGGCCTTCTATTTTCTACGTGTTGCCCAAGCTACAAGTGCAGTCTGACGTTTCATGAATTATATTACGTGTGTTATCTTATTATATTATATAATATTATTATACGCAAGAAACTACAGTGGTCAGCTGGCTAGAAATATAAAGACCAATATAATCGATGGGTATTTTGTTCGGGGGTATTTTTTATTTTATTTTTATTTTTATTTTTAATAACCTATAGGTTATTAAAAAAAATACATTATATAAGTACTTGTATTTTTAAACCACCTTATTACATTGCTCCATGGTTTATGATTCGGATAAAATATTAAATTCGATGATTTATATAATACTATTTTATTAGATTAACACAACCACACATAAATACATAATGGCATTCGCTCCGCCAATACTGTTTTCGGCCATGTGGTTTTTTTATCGCCCTTCGCTGTAAAGTCGGATTAACGATAGATACTATAACGGCGTTAATGTTATGCTCGCAAATCGGAAAAACCACCACGTTTCCAACAAAAAATAACGAAATTATTATATATTCTAATATTTACGTACGTGCGCGCATATAATATCATAACGTACAATTGCCATTAAGTCTACGCACCCACCGCCGTTTCCACAATAGAACGACGATATTGCATTAGATATAATATGTTATATAGTCACTCGATTATTATTATTATAGTGCTACAGCTGCGGCCGATTATACAGACTTCACTTGCGCTCAAAACACACGACGATATACGTACGTGTGGTACGTTTATTATTATATATATCGCGTAAACTGGGTTTATTAGCACAACAAACGATTGAAAACGCAAGAGATAACCTAAACGCTGCACACAGTTTGGGGGGGAGGGGCATCTCGTTGCGTTAATACGCTGCCACATAATGTATATACATGTACACACATTTACCTATCACGATACTCTAACAGTTCAACTCCAAACGCAAATAGACGACCATAATTATTAACGATATTATCGTTCGATAATATATGGAAATGTTTTTAAGTATAATAATGTTAATTATTATTGCGAATTGGACGACGAATTTATTAATTATATATTAACAGCTGTCCGTTAGATAACGCAGAAAAAGTTCGCACGCTATATGTGGGAATAAAATATAAAAATACTATACATAATATATTAGAGAGAGAGAGAGAGAGCCCGATAATAGAACTACGCTAAAATATAATAATATATAATATAATCTGTCCCCGGGGTGATTTCTGGCGAGAGAAAACAACATCGGCTAGGTCGCGTCACCCCCGCAGTCGATAACGTATATATTATATTGTTTTATGTACATATATAAATGCACAGCAGTGATTATAATCGCGTGCTATGTGTATTATATAAGGGATGATACGCACAATGCAGTTTTGTATTATACATATACATTATATAATATAAACGGGGCCGTAAATATATTTGGGTTTTATTGTAAACGAAAATCGAGGGAAAAAGGGTATTATATATAATATACAGTGTTGTTTTCGGGAGACAAATAAATTGTCAGTTTTTCTGCTGAATCGACCCCGGTCGGTCGCCCGAGTCCACGGTCCCGCGCACCCCCGTAAGTCACGACCCTCGAGGCTAACGTATATGGTATGCGTATGTATATATATACTGTGTGTTAGCCGACTAGGCGGTGGGCACCCCGGGGGCGGTATATATAATATAATATATGAATGTGTGTGCGATCAAATTAAACGAGCGCGAGATTTTCTCCTCGGCCGGGCAACGGAGTCGACACAAACGTCAGCTTTTCTATATAACCATCCGGTCGTGCATGCAGTGTGTATTGGCCTTTTGTGCGTTTCGCGCATGTTAATAATATATACAAGATGCCGACCGTTGCAGTCGACCATCTGTTCGCAGGCCGCCGGGAAGGGTGTCAGAATAGGGTTCGAGGGAATATTACTATTTCGGTTTTTGACAAAACGCGCAATAACATTGTATTTAATACGCGTAAATATAAGCCACCTCAGCCGCCGAGTAGTATATGTATATATTTTATTATACGGCTAACAAGGGTCCGCGGCGGTGGTCTGGAATTTGTTATCCTTCGACGGTTTTCTAATTCACGAACTGGTTTTATTATGCGCGTTACAAACGTTCATAAATCAATCGTCCCGAAACGCACACGATGCACTCGCGAATACTTCTCAGAAACTGTATGACATGACGATGGAGAAGAAGACTCGCCTCCCGCAGCGGCCGGCCTTCAGCAGCGTTGTGGTGGTTCAAATATTATATAGGTGCGGGAGAATGAAATTTTGATTCAACATATTCACGTCCAATACTGACACACTCGTTCAAATGTATGCCGTTAAACGAAGATGTGGGCAACGACAATAATATATAATAAATAATAATTGACTCCGGGGAATGCGAGAAATCACCGTCAAAACCCGCCAAGTGCGACTCTGCTCAGGTTCACTACATCGTCATATAAGGGATGTCCGTTTTACAAAAAAATCATGTCAAAACATGGGAAACATAAAGCCGGAAAAAAATAGTAACCATCTCATCCAACCACCTGTCGTTACATCCGCGATACAAACGAATGTCAACCCAAGTAAGCTCTAAGTCGAAACGAAAACCTACATACCCCAACGTAAGTGTTCCAGCAAATGATCCACCATCCGATAAATCAATACAATTTATCTCAACATTTCTTAAAGAACTTAAGTTCATTCTGAGCCTATTATTAATCGCGTTAACAATAATTATAAATAAATTCTCACTTCCCGTCATTACCTCTCTATAATATCACTTCTTTATAATCTTATCTATTCCAATACCCTAATTAATGTTTCAATATACTAATATTGTTTTTGTTTTGTTCCGTATCAGTCTTAATATTAATTATCATAATATTGTAATTGTACGACTGTTATATAAACCATATTATATTGCATAACTATAATTGTAAAGCTATCATAGTTGCCATACTAGAAACTAATAAATAAATAAATAACAATATTATATATGATATCGCGGGGCTAGTCTCCTCCCCTCACCGACCACTACACACAAGATAAATCTAACGGCAACCAGAGCGCTCGGTATAGAACTCGCGATCTGTGTCAAGTACTGTGCTATTATATGTATCACGAGGAATTATTTGATATTCTTAATGATGATGATATATTATAAAAGCATGCATCCAATTTAACTATATCATCGGAAGCTCCTTGATCCAGTTTCCATGTATAATGTGTATAGATATGGGTATTATAGTAAGTATATAAATTGGGATGAGCGGAATTTTCACAGCTTGCAGAGTAAGTGCGATAGCATGTCCGAAACGACCTATACTGTAGCAATACAGCATTGTGCATCGTACGTCGTAGCGTCGGTTACTAGAAGCGGATACAACGGTAACTCGCGGTATATACATGAGATGGCAATACTATTAGGTACATAATATTAAAGCGAGTTTTCGCGCGGAATGTAAATACGCTAAACACGCGAACGAGACGTCGAGAGCCAAATCGACTCGGCGGAGGAAACGAGTAACTTTATTTGGACGATATCCAATTTCAGGGTTTCGCGGGATTCGCGGGATTCGCATGAAATATATGAGTATATCGAAAAAACGCGCGGCGCCCAGACGTGACCGGAGCAGAAAGTGATCATAAAATTAGAATTTTCGCGAATCCGCCACTCGCGCAGTTATCGCACAACGACATTACGGATATAATATACGTGTACTATATAGATTGAAATCTACATCACGCACGTCTATATAGTAATAGAAACTACTCTTTTTTTTTTTTAGTTTATAATATACGTTGGATAGGTAAACAACTTTTCTAGCCTGTAAGACTTTATTTTTTGTTGTTTTCTTCATTTCAATATTGCCCGCGAGTCTGTTGCCGGATAAAATGTATAGCGTTAGCAAACGGGCAAGACGGAGTCGAGGAGCGGGTACGTCCAGGTCCGTACAATATATATATAAAGTTTTACCGGTAATATTTCGATATAGACCGAAAAATTGACATTACATCCAATATCCGTCTCGTTTCTGCCGATGAAACCTACAGATGCGTCATTCCCCCGGCATTAGCACAATATTATATATTTATTATAAAATGTTTATGTCAATTGTCAGTATAGTCTCGTTTCCGTTTATTCATCATCCTGCAATAATAATAATAGCGATAACTACAATAACGACACAGACTGCTCGCACAAGTCGCCGTTGCGGTGGCGTTCAGAACCGTATCACCCGTGACCATTTCCCGTCGTCGTCGGCCGACGTCATTAATTCGCGATCGGAATCGGCCAAAGGGGTCTTTGACGGTGGCGGCAGAAATGGACTCGCGGTGTGGAACTTCGTCGTCACACAGACGATAGTCAATTACAATCAAAACGCAGTCTCATTGTAAAGTCATATTATACACATATAATAATATATACACAAATAATATGTGTGCTTGTGTGAACCTCCTCTTTTGCCGCCACGTCATTCCACCGTCGTCTAAATATATCTATCTCTATCACTCTTACATATCTTTCTCTCTCACACCGTATATATTAAACATGTGATAATAATCGACAGCTGTCCGGGCGACGACAATAATGTGCATAAATTCCGATTAACATATTATGCACAACCGCGTACACATTACAATAATAATAATATTAAATACTATTTATTTACGGCCACATATACCTGCAGCGAGTGTGTGGCGTGTGCGCGTATCAAATATTGACTCCGCTTAGCGATCCCGCCGCGGCGTGAATGACTAATTGTTCCATTGTCTGCGCGGCCCGGTCGAAACCTTTTTTTCCTTCCCCAATCACCCTCCACACAATTATTATTATTATTAGATTATAGGAATAATTTTTTATCATCGCATTTCCGTATATTACTATCATCGACAGCGGAGAGGGTGTTGCTAGTATATATTATATTGAATAATATATCATATTATACCTACCTAATATAGTCGTAATAATATAATATAATAATAATACATCGGTGAATCCGTTGGTCACCATTTTTAGCGAGTGCATTTTTTTTAAATTGTGTTTGATTCAAAAACAATTAAAACAAACGCATAGTTTATTATAATATGGATACATACGTACACAAAACACACACACTCGATAATTAAACACTATGATATAATATATTATTTGGTATACGGTGTTGTTTTCGTTGTGTTGATGTCGGAATAGGTTGTGGCGTGTGACGGGAAATCGCCCAGTTCTAAATAATACGCTCAACTCGCGGGACGATATCCGCGCGCCACCGCCCTGAACAATCGCGTGCAGCCGTAAATTATTTTGTTATAATATTATTACAATGTTACGCATGCGAAAAAAAACCTAAATCATTGATGATTATAATTTTTTTTCGGGTTAACTTCGCAGGAAAAAAGACGAACGTAGATATGTACAAAACATTTGCTGAAACGAGAACAATCATTATTATTATACACGTATTAAATTATAATAGGTAAGTATACCTATCTGCAGCGGAACACAGCTACACGCGGCGTCATAATATGAATACAATAATATATTATACTTACCTAGTAAATATAATATATACATTTTATACATGTATATAAATACAACCTATGCGCCTCCGAGGAGACCAATTAAACGCAGTTAAACGCGAGGCGCAGCTATATACAACAGGTAGGTATCTAACCCGACGAGATAATTACACATATTCGTACACATATAAGTATATATAATAATATTTCAGATACGAGTACGCACACACGCACACGTACACATACACATTCACGGATAGACGACGATAGAAAACCTGCGTTTCCGTTTCTATACATATCATTATCATTATTATTATTATTATCATTAAACCGCGGAATAATTATTAAAGGCGGAACCTTTAACGGCAACTTGTCAATTTTTTTTTCTACGACTCGTGTCGTTTCTGCGGACGGACCACCACCGTTCACATACGGGTCCGCGTATATGATGATAATAATAATAATCATATGCAGGCGGGTATTATATTGTTTAACCGTCCACATCGATGATCTACCGATATATTGTAATATTATCATTACACACGCGCATATATTATAACTTAGGCGAGATACGATCTGCACGGGACCACTTTAATGTCCTGCAATATACGTATGTATAATATTATATTGTCCATGTTATTTGTTTTATTATTTCGTTACCTCGATCCGGCGACGTGCTCTCTGCGCACTGATCGACTACTCTCGGTCGTCCTCTGCAGCGTACATAAATATTGCGTTCGTGGCACGATAGCCGAACATTTTCGGGATAAACTTTTTTTATAATTAGTCGCGGACATCTTTTCGTTGGAGCGTAATATGAACGGACCTACGACAGTAGCTTATAATTTGTATTATTACTTAAGTATACGATTCCGTTGTTTAACAGTAAATACCCGCGGACTAAACACAATTACGAAGACCGTAAAGCCTAAGTAAATATCTATGTTCCATGTGCACATAGGCATATACTCGCACATGTATAAAACACAAAGGACAGTAAACGATTAATTATTATCGGGTCGGCATTGCAAACATACATATTTTATAATGTAATAAAATAATATTGTGTATCGGGCAATAAAAGTTCGTCGACACAGCAGCGTATTATTAAATATTGTTATTATGTACCCGCGGACAACCGAATTGTTACTGGTTATACTACACAATATACTATTACACATACAAATCACAGAGCGCGTATTACTATCATTATTATTATTATTATATATCTATATATACCTGTTTGTTTTTATTACTGTAATTATCGTCGTTAAATTTTCCAACGTTTCTCCCCCGCCGCGTGCGCGACTCGCGTACATAAAACCGTAGGGAACTCCGACCGATAGTCCCATTATGTTGTCGTACCGCGGATGGTGCGGGGTGGACCATGGTCATCGTAAACTTTGAATTAATCAAAGAAATCGAATCATATTATATACATACGACGATCGTGGACGTCCAAAAAGTCTGTTGCGAGTATATTTATAGTACTATGTGGGGACCCGGATCCGGTTTGTTGTTTTCACCCCGTTTACACGTAAACACATAACGACGAGGCGTTCATAATACATTATAACAGGTAGGTTACTTATATTGGAGTCATTTCGTTTTACGTACGCCGCAGCGACTTAAAGATCGTTCCATTATAAATAAACACTAATTTTCTACATTTTACCCGGTAAGAGAACGAAAATTTAATTTTAAGAGCATCCTTAATTATTGTGGATTATATATGTTTACTAAATATGTTTAACGTATATATAATTAAAGTGGTTAACACTCGATCAGCTTTTATGTTTTAAAAAAATTATCTTTACATAGTTTCAAATACTTGACTATAATAATTTATAATATACGAGGTACATATATATTTTAAATCTAATTTTTTATAATTTTCTACGTTAGTTTTAATTTGAAACGACACGTCGGGAGGTATGGAACTATAATATATAGTATAGGAATCAACACATATTATATGTATCATATTCCATAGCTATATATCCCAAGATATATAAAGTCGTGTATATATTTAGAATTACGCGTCGACACGACTAGTCTCTATGTACGGACATATTTTATTTCCGTTTTCAGATAATAGATGTGTGTGTGTGTACAACATATCGCACGAGAGAGTTTTGCCGACGCGGGAAAGTACGAGTCGAGTCGCAGGTGTGGCGCTCGCTGATGGGGTTTTAATGTTTTGCGGTCGGGTCATGCGACTTTCGCCCTCTCTCGGTCCAAAAACTTTGGCAATCTCCTCCTCTAAGCCACGCTCGTATATTATATACTCGTCGAACGATACTCTGGCGTGCGCAGCGACATAATGCAGCAAACGTCTATTAAAACGAATGTTTGTAAAATATTGTGTTTGGTACATTACAGTAAATTATAAGCAGTTTATTATATGTTATAGCTAACTGTAACTATTATCCTATCATTCGTATCATTGGCATATTATCATGGTCCCAATACGTTACTTTCTACTCAACCGTCAACCAGTAACGTGCATATAAATACCAAATATTGGCCGGTCCTATATAAATTAGGTAAGACGTAACTGACGTCTCGTCGGAAGTACCTATTATTACACATCAACATACACATATAGGTTGGATTTTGCGAATGGGCTACCATATGTATAGTAAAACATAAATCTAGATATCGAAATGACTAATGGCTGAAAAATGACGTATTAATATAATATATTTAGTATTTACGAAAGAACCATGATTATTGCCCTCGAACCTAGGCATCCAAAATGTGTAATATTTGTATTATTATGTATTTCTGTACAGGGCGAATGTTTTATTTTTTCTGTAAAAAATTTGCAATAGGAGTAATAACGAAATTTCGAATCCTTGGTAAGTATATATATACTTCTTCCAAATAAAAACCCGAAGGCGCGGTTAAAAACAGACCCTTCCTTAGTCGTCGTAATGACTGTTATCCGACCCCGAAAAGATTGACAGTTTAACGCACACACTTTTTCCCGTTCGACTGTGTGTGGGGTTGCAGCAGATGTAGACGTATTATTACGTTGTCTTTCCATTAGTGAGAGGCCTTTCCGCCGTCGTGTTTTTAATATATCCGCCTTAACGACTACGCGCGCAAAGCTTTTAAAACCAAAGAGAAAAAATAGAAATTATATACACGTACCTATAATATATTTTATGGGCCCGGCCTACTTGAAACGATGGTGAGACTATAATAACAATATTCTAATATATATAACCTAGCATTCAATTAGGGCAATGCAATATGATTAAAATAATATGTATTAATATATATATATATATATATATTGTCGTCGTCGTACCAGCTGCAGCCCCCCTCCCTTCTAAGACCTGACAATCTGTGACCGCACTTAAGTATAATTTTGTATAAACGACGACGGCAAGAAAGGTAATAATAATAATAAATAATATCAAAAATATATTATGAACTGCAGAAGAAAAAAAATTGAGAGCGTAATATTTGACTGTAATAATAATACGAAAAGGAAAATATTATTAATCGTTATAATTTACAATATTATACGCATATATATGTGTAGTGAAGAGTTATTATGTTATTATAGAACGTTGGTCGGCCGATCGAAACTGCGAGCGTCCTATTTTTTAACGATCCACTTCTATATATTACATATATACGAACCGTTTTTCTATCGAAACAAACACATAATAATAATAATAATTCTATCATATAATTTATACCCCCGAACCGTTTTCGAAAGAGAGTATATTATAATACTATCGAACAATAATTATTACGGTGTAGGTATACCCATATATACCTATATGTACAAATTATACACGTTTTTATTGTTTCTGAATTACCCCCGTTGGACTATGATATATTATAATATAATATTATATGGTACCTTAGCGTCCAATCTACGTATATAATATACAATGTAGTGGATCGCTCGAGTTATTTATGTGAATCGTTTTTTTCCCTAACCGGCTCGAGGCCAACGTCTCGACAAAACTGGTATATACTGCTCGGCGGCGTTTTCAAGTGTAGGCAAGCGGTGCGTGCAGCGGTACATCCAATATGTGAGCTTAGAATCGGGTCCAGTCTTCGGCGGAGGCTTTTTCCCGTCAATATTTTCCACTGCCCGAAAAAGACCCGAACATTTATAAGAAGATTCACATGCTAAGCCGATTGTAACATTATAATAGGCATATTAGTTAACATAATAGTTTACAAATGTATAGGTATAAATAACTTAGATTGTTATATGTATCTACCCGACTCATCTGTCATCCGAACTTTAAAATATATCATGTATTAAAAACCTCAATGTCATTTATTTGTAAGCCGTGATATAGGTAGGTATGCTGTTTGTGAAAAAGCAGCGTTTTTGACTACTTACCTACCTACATACATATTTTTTCAAAAACGGCGTGGCTAGAAAATTCAAATTTTTAATCTCGAACTCTAACTAAAGACTGTAGTAGGTACGTGTATATACATTGTCTAATATCAGAAATGTCGGATAAAAAAATTTAAGAATGCGCATCCTTCTACGAACGAAAACAACATAACGTTTATCGGATAATATTGTAATATACGACACGTCAAGCTGCCGGAATTATCCAAATACCATAATTTAACGCAGAACAATATATTATTATTACGTCGACGCGTACGTGGGCATTACGAATTTTACGGAATCAGTTTAGGTGTATACGTTAAGTGTATAAAATACAGACACACAAAACAATATTTACACCGCCGCTTCGTTCGTGAGTTTTTAACGTTTACCCCTTTTCACGCGGTGGCGGCATAACACTCCGACCGCAGCGATAACGACCACCGCCGCAGTTACGCGTAATATTTTAATACCTAAGAATTAAAACCCATAAACATACTGTACAGATTAAACGGATGCACATGTTATAATGATAATTATTAGAGTGTTGTAAACACGAGATAAGAGTCGAAGTAAAAAATATGGGATATCACCAACATGCCGAGGAGTATATATATAGATTATAAAAATGGAATTTCAGACGGGAATCAAATAGTTTTTTATGACAACCGATGCTGCTCGACGGGGACCGTATTAAAAACTTAAAACGATACGTCGTCGACGGAGTCGCTGCAATCGTATACACATTACACACTGCACGCCGTCTTCGTAATAAGCGTATTTATACATATAAAACATATAATATAATATAATATAATACGTTAGACGTTGGTATATAATATTATATATACACACGGCAACGGTTCAACATTCCTTCACACCGAAACGCAAATGGGAGAGTAATATTATTATTCGTTTTATGTTTTTATTAACTCGTCACACGGATTTCGTGTGTAACGACGGGGAGAGAGTGCACGCGAGCACGAGAGAGAAAGAAACAACCGAAATTAATTATCGTTTAATTTATTTTCATTTGCTCACCCCCCCCCTCACGATTACGAGTTTTTATTTCCATTTTTTCCTCCTCGCCGCCACCACCGCTGTCGATGGCATATAAATACAAAACCGTCAAGTCGTAAACAAATAATAAAAAAAAAAACGAAAAAAATACTCATAACTTCCGCCCATGAACACTGACTGCTGCTGATGCATACACCACTGGCCGCCGCTGCCACAGACGAGCCGATGCCGCGCGTGCAGGTTTTAAATATTTACCCACCTTTATTTATTGCATTTCTCCGACAAAACGACTTCATTTATCGTGGATGGATTATTCGTATAGGTATGTACGATGTTATAACAATGATATTATAAAAACGATACTATATTTTAATATCCGCTTTCTGCTATGAGCCGAGACTCGTTAAATATGATATAATATTATATGTTTTTATATATAGTATAATAATAATAATAATAATTGTAAAACACGTGCAAATTGTACCTATATTATACATATTATTATAATAATATAATAATTATAGCCAAACGAGATTCCGACGATTCGTCGACAGCATTAACACGTCATAAAAGAGGTTTCACGCATATCATATTGTTATACATACAATATACATTATATATATATATATATATATATATATACAACACCTATATATTATGTTTATGTGCCGATTTAATGCCTCGAAGGGCGAACAAAGGTCAACGGTGCTTTTCAATTACGTGTAGCCATAGTCGTTTAAATTGATTTGCGAGCTGTGTTCACCGTTATAATTATACGATATTTACGATCTATATTATATATTATAAATTGTATGAATTTTTCAATGTATCGTTACCTAAAGTTTTAACTTATAGAATTAATATCATACGCGCATATAGGTATAATATATATATATATCCACGAAAAGCATAATATTTCTCAAATGTTGAGAACAAAACACCCGGTCTACGTCTCCGTAAAAACGATCCGTTAATAAGAAAATATGACACTTTACATTATCCTTCATGCGATACTATATTATAATATACAGTTGAATACAATGTTTGTATAATAAATATATCGATAGCGTTGTAGCAGTGGGTAGGTTAAATAAAATATAACTAAATAAAATACCGCGATGTCGATAAAAAAAACCACCTGTCAACACACTTATGTTATAATATAGGTCGACGATATAATATTTATTAACACATCGTCGAAAAGGTATAAAGTCCAGCTAGCAAGTTTTTATTATATATTGTTTTAAACGTACGAAAACCGACCAGACTTTTGTAAAAATCGTCGTTTTGTAGTGATCGAGAGCAGACAAATGAGCATGCTGATCTCGCAATACACTGACACACGCGGATAAACAACTTTCCGTGATATAATGTATATAGGTATAGCTACGCATCTCATATAATATATTTTATATACCTTCGGCCGTATTATATATATTATATAGACGTGGTTTATGTATGTGTGCGTTCGTGTGAATTCTAGTAGCGAAAACAACAAACTATATAATATATATGTGTGTGTATAGACCGAGTGCTTGCGTGAGCAATATATAGATATAGTAACAGTTTGTGTATAAATGTGTGTGTATGTGTTTGTCGAAGTAGAATTGCGGGTGGGAGAGATCTACGATGTCGTTTTTATGGTTATAGAGCAAATGGACTTAGGATTTATGTGCACCTCCTCTTCGCCGCTCCACGATACTCGGGCGGCTCGGATATCGCCGTGAATAATATCCCGGCGGAAGGGACGGGAGAGAACGGGACGGAAGAAGTATGATGGTGAGGCGAAGGCTACAGAGACGAACGGAAGTGAAGGAGAAACAACAAATTCCTCTGTATGTGCGTGTATGTAATATATATTCATGTATATGCCACTGTCCGCCATGCCGGGACGATTGCAGATATTTATTACTAATAACAATGTTAAAAAAATTAATAAATTATATGATAAACGTGAGACGAAAAACTGAAACGAAGAACGATTTTGCGACACGACGTTTTACGTTTTTCAGATGCATAAAGCGTGAAATCCATACAATATTATTATATTGCTACTCTACATTGCGAAACGTATACAAATTGTTGCTGCGCACAGTAATTATACATATGTAATATGTATGCTGTTTATTTCTTGATTGGATGAGTCAAAACATATAATATTGACATGCCAGCCAATGTATACAGGGGACTTATTAGGTACTTATACGAATTATAATAAGTGGGTAAGTACACACAATTTTCAATGTACACTTAACGACCATTACCTTTAATTTGATGTATTGGACAGATGATATTCACGAGGATTATTAAATTTAAAAAACTTTCTTCAGACAGTGTAACACAGCCAAATAGCGTGATAAGTATCGCGAATGCGTTCGATTAAATGATAATGAATTCGTTTCCACTGCGGCCATAGGTAATATTAATATAATATGGTACATATTATAGGCACCTCTATTATACGTCTAATAAGTAATAGCTAACTAATTATTAACATCGTTTTTGACAAGCACATATTGGGAAGTACTCGCCGACAAACGTAGGTACACGAATCCGAGGTTTACCTTTAATTAGCTTTTTAATATTATTATATTTACCAATGTTTGTTTATCGTCGTTGTATTATTATTATTATATTATATAATCGTCGGTTGGTTTAATAGATTTATTGTACGAGCCGCATTAGCCCGCGCGCGCATTAATGAATATTCGCCTATCCGCCCCGGGGCCGTGTATATTGAAAGAATAATATAATATTGGAATGATTCGTGACTTTTCTTCCCCGTCCCCCGCGCCACGTACTCACCTGGCAACCGCCTACATCAACACCCCCGTCCGACGGTAAAACCGATTATTCATTATACATTCGTCGTACAGTCATCATCGTCGGTTACCATCGCCCGATAGTACTATTTAGTAAAACATATATTATTATAATGTAGGTTTTGGATAAATCTTTGCGTTTCACGGGGCCACCGCCGCCGCCTTCTAGGAGAACTGATCGTATCATACACTGCACGTACGGTTTACGAAGGGGGGGGCACATAAAATGCATAATATTTTTACAATATTATATTGGTATAGGTATGTTTACCAGCTAATACGCTTTTGATAATTGGGGGAATCTTATCGAGAAATGAGTCCAAACACGTTATATGGTATTATCATTATATGGACACACACTGCCGAGCGTTAGATTTCACATCATTACACACACGCTGCAGGTAACCCACTCGTATTTTTAATTACAATAGCGGAAACTATACTTGACTATCATTACGGCCCGACATAATATATGATAGTAATATCATATTTGCATTGTAACGTAATCCTATATATTTATTATAATTGGCCGTTTTTTTTTATTTATTTAGACGAGTCTACAACAACGTTCCGGGCGAGGATTTATATTTTTCATTAAGTCCGCACAAGAGTGTGTGTGTGTGTGTGTAGTTCGATAGTATAATATATTGCACGTTATATTATTATAATACAACGTAAATATAAACGAAAAATACCAAAGCGACTGCGGTTTTCTGAACAAAACAGATAAATGCGGTCGCATTTTAGGAATCCCTCGAGACGACCAAACACACGCGGTGGTCGTATATCCGCTGTCGTCTTCGTCGCAGTAGCTCCGCCATAAACCATTAAACAGTTGATTTTTTTTTTATTGAGTGACCAGTGACCACACACTTATGACTATTTGAATAATAATAATAATAATAATAATACGATCGAATCTGGTTTTATGTGGGTACATTTTCTCGATAAACATACACTCACACACACTTCCAAGTAAACAAAAAAACAATAACTCGTTTATTTACTTATTCTTTTTTTTTTTTAATTAGTGTCTTCGTCGAAGTGCGGTTACCCCTGACGGCAATAGTTTTTTATGCGCGTAGTTATTTTTTTACGGTTCGAAAGGCGTCGATTTTCACGCCGCATTCCGGTAATTAAACGCAAGATAAAAAATTCTACGAGACGTATACGAATTGGCGATCAACGTACGATACCGCCTTCATCTTTGCTTTGCTTGTTCGGACGGCTAGAGCCTGAGATCACATGTCAGGCATTGGCCTATAATGGAAGGGAGAATGTAGCTATTTTTTTTTTTGTCTTCATTGATCCTCCACCATAATATTAGGTATATCTATATTTTAAAAGTAAATCGTCTGATTGTCGTAAAAATCGACGTGTGCGACGACTCGCGCCGTCGTAAAACCGCGGTATAATAAAATATATTATTATTCCCGACAATAATATTTTGTGAGATCCAGTCGAGATAAACTATGTAAAAATATACTATATATAGAAGGTATGCATATTTCACGACAGTTTGAGGAGTCGATTAAAAAAAAGTAAAATAAAATAATACGTAATAAAAAAAAAAAACGATACGCGATATACAATACACCTATATAGAGACGTCTTGGCAAAAACCGGAATCGATGTAAATATTTGGACGTTTTTAAAAAAATCGGGTTACGCCGAGTTCGCGATAGGCACACACGCTGCAGAAACGATGAAACGTGTCGGATTAAACTGTGTGAATACCGCCGAAAAAAAGGCCGAGAAATCGGATATCTCGTATACACGTTATTGCGGTACGGAATAATATTATTATTATGCATAAGCATTCAATAAAATAATTTGTTGGAAAAATTAACGGTACGACGGATCCTCGAGAGGAAGAATTACATTGTGCGAATAAGAAGCATGTCAAATGAACGGTGTCGACTTCCCACAACGTATACAGCACAGATATTCCTGACATACAGTGTGAACTCCTTTGCTGTGTTTTCCAGGACCTGTAAGGTGCGTGGAAAAACTACTATCAAGCGATACTGTGAATGGTCCACACCGTATAATTATTTACAATAATGGGCGACGAACGGCTTCCAAATCGGCGTATTGCGATTTAGGTTACCTTTACGATCCACAGCACAAATAATTAACACAGATGTATAATTGTTACTATAAACTGCTATCAGTTATCACTAATTATAGCCGGATTCACAGCTAATTAGATACGTCTCGTCTGTCGAGTTGTGTGCCCTTTATCGTATTCTGATTGGTCGGTGTAATCATGCAGTTATCATCCACGATCTTTCTAGAAATGTCTAGAGTTGAACACCATGAGCTCAACTTTTGGACACGACAAACGACGTTGGTGCTGTGAACCCGGCTTATAACTGCCCCGTCATCTGGTCATATAAACGAATAAAATTCCCACTTACTCGGTCACCGTCGATGGACAAACAACGGTATGTTACGATATTCGCGCCGACACGACTACTAAATACTAATGTTATCGCCACGGCGGAGAACAAAATCGAATACCTAATAACAACCGCTGCGGCGGAGAACGGTCCGGCGGATAGATCGTTGGATGTGATTTCGTCGCGCACATATTATTATTGTGTATACAAATGGTACGAGTGTATACATATTATAATGAAATAAAATTTATAATGGGTATTACAGCCTACTGTACGCCGCCAATTAATGAAGTAATTTTATGACATATTGTCTCCTCGGCGGCTACGTAATAAATCCGATCAGACGGCATTGCTGGGCGGGTGTAGGTCGTACTAGTCGTACTAACTACACATATATATACGTATATTATATTATACGTAAATAGGTGGTACCCGTCGTTGCACCGTTCGACGACTACTACGACGATATATTTATATAACAACGATAATTACACGTCAAATAAAACCGTCTTATCTTCAGGCAAGAATCTCGTCCCGTGTAATATATACATGGCTGTACACTAGGCACCTATAATATTATAATAATATGCATAAGTAGTAGTTTTAACCTCATTGTTCGTTGAGCGTTCATTATAATATAATATTATTATATAAAAACTAATCTTAATATTCTATACGACCCGCCTCCCTGCCACCGCCGCGGTAAATAGGTCATTTTTCTCATTTCCCCGGATTATTATTCGCCTTTCGCCCACGAAACGCAAACCGGTCTCCGCGCACCGCCGTCAATTGTCAACGGGTTCCCGGATCGCCTCATCAGTGCGGCGATCGTCAGCTATCGCGTATAAAATAATTTAAAGGAAATTCAAAACAAAAAATGGTCAAGTAATCGCGTAATAAAAAACAAAAAACTTTAACGAGAAAACGCATAAAGAAAAGACACTCGAAAACTCGGTGTCATCGAAAATATTCCAAAAACGTTTGTATGGTGAAGTGAATAATCCGAAGAGGAATAAAAACGTATTCGTGTATATAGGTGATGGTATAAGATGATTGCATCGTCTTCCTCCCACGGGAAGGGGTGGGGGGAAGAATGCTGTAATATTATATACGAATCAATCATTTAGACGTCGGGGGTCGCCTCTCGGACTTCATCCCCCTTCTTCTTCCACCGACCACCGAATACGGTACTGGTTTATACACTTACACAATATATATATATATATATCCCTTCGTCCGAGAATAATTTTACGTTATTATTATTTTTTTTATAAGACTCATAAAATCACGTCCCTCGGCACCACCACCCGTCGCCGCTCAGACCCTCGCTCTTGTACATAGCACCACAATTAACCTCTCTCTGTCCGGCAGTGTCGCGCACGTTATCCGGTCTTTTAATCTATCGTCCCGCGTCCACCGCCAAACGGCTACGACGACGATGACACTGGCGTCGCCGTCGTCGGTTGTTAAATGAAATATTGAATTTCTCGGCGTTAGCTAATTCTTGAGACAAGGCAATCGTATTATACAACTGCTTGCACGACGCAGAGAGAGAGAGAAAAGACAGACAGAGATAGACATGCCGACGGTTATACATATACACTGCACGCCGACCTGATCGACTGGTGGCTTTTAAATGAAAATAAAAACGATTTAGACAAATATGTACGTGTATATGTATACATACAAAAACAAAGATCCAGCGTATTTGACAGTTTACAGGGGTCGTCTTTACACACACACGCACTCACTCTCAAATATATACATATACATTACAGTAATATGTAGGCGACGCGATACGAATCCGACGAAGTAAGACCGAAAAAAGGTTTCTCTGCTCGTCCATATAATATATAGTATCATGTGTACGCCAACGACGCACTTTTTTATGTGTTATTTTGTATACGAGATGTCAAACGAACCAGGGTGCAGTGGTGCACGGGTATCGACGACGACGAATTATAACACGACTTCGAGATACGTGGCTAAGGGTACTTATTTAATATGTCACCGTTTATTGGCCAAGCCAGCCGAACACGATACGAAGACGTTTAAAACGTCGAAAATCTATTAACGCGTCTGACAGGGTTCGTTAAACAATCAAGTGGTGCGTTTTTATTTTACACGTTTTGAGATTTTTATTTTTATTTTGTACAGTCATCGCGACGAATAAAAACCATTTCGTAAGAGAAAAAATAAGCTATCCTATTACTTTTTTTACCAAGACTTTCTTCCGAACTACTCGATGAACAATATTATTGTTGTGTGTTACACGTTTTTAATATATATATACATCCTATTTATAATGTATTTACATATTATATATACGATGACCACTATAAATGTACCCACCGCCGCTTCAATGTATGCGCATATTGAATAAAACGTATATTGTATATTATAATATATAACGTGTTAGTTTTTTTATTTACTTATTTTTTTATTGTCTTTATCGGTCGAGCTGGATAATAACAATCCGAAAAATCCGATATAGTATACGAATATTTATAAACCTGTTACGTTTTCTGTTTTACGACCCGTGTATAAAATAATATTACCGGAAAAAAACTGCAGTATTTTGTCAACAAATTGCTTTTATATTGTAATATATATTGTAATACCTCTGTCGCGCGAGCAGTTATATAATATAAAGTCAAATGAGTATAATACATTTTACCGTAATGCGTATTGAATATAGGGAATAAGGTCGCCCTGGGGGTAATCATTATAAAGAACCAGGACGACAGTTTATAGTATAATATATAGTGCAGGCATGTGTGATTGGGAGGTACAATGCACAATGCACTTATGAGAACGAATAGGGGACGAATAAAAAAAAAAAAAAAAAAAACAGGAAATAATATTATAGGTACATTGCGAAAGTGGCGAACGCGTACCTGCATGCAATAAGCCTTTGGAGATTAAACGGAGAGGGGGGGGAAGAATTAAAAAAATCCGTCGCGGTGTCTGTATGGAATCGTCGGTTATTATTTACTCGATGTTTGCATGGTACAAAACGAAACATTTCGCACTAGTCGCTGACCCAAATTTTATATACGCTCCGCACGAAGAAGGGTCGCATAAATCCTCTCTACTAATAACAACAGTGTAGAGAAATATTATATTATGATGTGTCGAGTCTATTATGCATATTATATAGAGTCGGACTGCTAGTGAATTCGCACGCACCGAATACGCGTGCGCTACATTCTACGTGCTCTACTACTGTGACCGTCAAAATATAATATACAATACGTAATGTACGACACGAATTTTCGATACGACTTATCCGTTTGTTTTTCCGTACTAACGCCCTGGGAATAGTGTTTCGTAATTGTTGTGACATTTTTCCGTTACGTTTCAACAGCGTGCCGCCGTCGTCCGTTCGTTTTCCCGTTCGGGTCAATAAGAGACGCATGATGTATACAGCATAAACACGTAACTCCAGTACCCGCAGGAGCGCTGTACGAGAACGGACGTTGCTCAATGCGATGCGACTCGCCGCGGTCGTCCGCACACCTGGCCCATGAGGTGGGGGCTCGCGGAGTTTTTATGAAGACCAAAAATTTCAAACGATGCGTCTGCGTTGCCGTTAGTGTGACATAGTAATATAACGATAAAAATGCGGGACGGCACAACGATATTATATTATACGTGATTAGGTGTACTAAAAGTAGCGACTTTAAACTGCTACGATGCTGCGGCGCCGCCGCCTAAAGCAGCCGTCATGGTGCATTATGCAGTGCGAATGTAAGCCGCGCTCCGCTTTACCGTACTTATCGTGTTCGCAGGCCGAAATATAATCTTCAAGTTGAAAAGAAAATGATAAAAAAAAAAAAAAATTACTGTGATATAAATTGATGAAAGTTGTCAAAATGGCTATGATAGTATGCAATTATTATTGTTTAAAATGATCGCGTATATTTACAATTCTCCGCGAATGCGTTACAAAAGTTTGTATGTTTACGATTGCCGAAGTATATAATAATATTAAATAGATGACGAATAATATAAGTTCGCTGGATGATTCTTTTTCTAAGCCAGTTCCTGCAGTATATGAACAAGATAATATTATATTTAAGCGCGTCTACCACTAATTATTTTGAAAATATTTTTTTTTTTTACATAATTTTATGTCATTATAAAACAATGTTTTTGAAAAAAAAAATTATATTTTTAAAAATTGCTTAATTTTCAGAATAACAACTCCTCTTATGCCACTCTACTCGGTACTCGTCTAAACTTTAAATAGGCACTTATAATTAATTAACTACTCGTTCAAAATGTGTAATGTATCAAAATACTCCGAAAAGTATTATGTTTCGTAATATGAAAATAAAAATGAACATATCCATAAATTAGGTTTAAGGTATAACGATTGAAAATTATACTTCTTTGCACTGGACATGGAAGTTATAAAAAAAATATTTTCAAAAATGTTAAAACTTTGAAATAATGATTATATAAACACTATTAAATGGATCACCTTGTAACGTCTCTATAATGTCTATATTGTATAGTTTTCCTGATGTTCACGATCTGTGTGCAGAGTTTTCGAGGTCACGGCTATATTGCGGAATGCTTTGAAAAAAAAATAAAAGCAATGCTTTGCGAAAGTTTTATATACTTATCTACGATACCATAAGGAACGCGTTAAACGTGTACATTACAATACAAACAGTATAATATGTATATTATAATTTAAGACGACGGATGGGTAAACACATTGATGTCAGTAAGTTGAGGGAGAAGTATATAAACGCGTTCAACGAATCGGGCCGGACCCGATCCTGTCTCGGACTATATACGCGTACGGATCGAGTTTCAAATATTATTATCATAACGGCGGCTGTATAATATACATTTTTATTTTAAATGTTATATATATATATTATGGTATAATATATAATACTATAATATAATAAATAGTTTAAATAGTACAGATATCATATATTATAATATTATAGGTACTCTTACGATTACTTTCAATTAAATATTTTACTATCGATTAATATTTGCCTATACGAAAGTATAATGACAACAGAATTATATAATATCTGGAATTTGCAACCGTTATACGCGTGAAAACGACGTACGTGTCAGTCGCCGGAAGACTTTGCATCTGTGTTTCGTTATTTGTTCGCTCTACACTCACATACATTAAATATCATATTCAAAGAAGAAGAATAATAGACCCTATATATACAAAAGCACATACTATTACATCTTAGACACGGTCAGATGTGCTTTGTCCGCCGAAATACGAACAACTGTAAGTCGACGTAGTGACGTATCATACATATAACATAATTTTATTTCGCACCAACTGTCATCTCAGTAATTATAGATAATATATATACCTAACACAGAAATCATTTAAAGAGGACCTCAAACAGATTATATTTAACAGCAAAAACATGTTAACGCAAAACAGCAGCAATAGAAAGGCCTTTAATTAAAATAATGTCTTTTTTTAGTCAAAAACCTCAATGGAAAAATCGATGAACTTGAAATTTTTTAGACGACCTTGTTGGTGTTTAGTATAATATTGGTTACCAAAAACAACGTCACATATAATTAAAAAAGTGGCTGGCTATAGGGTAGGCATATAAATATATTATTATTATAGATACGTTTGCGCAGACTCGTCGTGTGTTCACATCGAATTATCTAGTCGCGGAAATAGATGTTAAATTATATTATATCGTATTATTTTTTTTTTCATTTTCCGGTCACGTCGGTCACCCGAGGCTAAATTTTTGATGCGAAGACAAAACAAAACAGCAAATGTTTGTTTTTCCGTGAGTTTATATATTATATAATATTATGCGCAGACGACCCGTGTTTATATATACGTATTATAATATACCTAGCGTACACGTGCCCCGTCCCGACTGTGTTTCTATATAGTCGCTCCGGGCTCTGTGTACACTCGCACACAGTTTCTCGACCAATGTTTTAGCCCTTTAGGAATATAATGTTATACAATTGGTGCTCAATAACCACAACCATCACCTCCGTTTAACATTATAAACGCACGCAACTATCACATATGCGACGTGTATTGTATCTATCTCATGGATTATAATATACCCATCTGTGTAGTATTAGAGAAAAACGAATTATTAAACAACCCGTAAATAAAAACAGCGATCGCTTAATCGCGTGTGTTTCGTCCTAAAATTCAATACGCACACAACGATACTTCATAGCCAGTCAGTCTCTCGTGCAATATATTTAATAATACAGTACCTATATTATATAATATAAGTATAATGAATACAATTTACTACCATTCTACAACTGCGACGGCGGCGGCAGCGTACACAAACGGCCGAATAATAATTACGAGAAATCCATCTGGTCGTCGGCAATAGCGCATTCAGGTAACCCTTTTTACCGCGATTATTGTACACGATGTATGATATATTACACAAAGTCTGGTGAACCTTTTTAATTTTCTCCTCCCCGCTACATACGCCGTTTCATGCCCAGAAGGCGTCTACAAAAATAATATATAATTACGAGGGTCAGCTGTCAATGCGCACCCATTGACAAATGTGTATACTGCGTATTATTATATATACACAAATAAGTAGAAATGTAAAATATAATATGGTAAAGGTACAATACACATATAGGTATAAGGTGCGGCGCTTCGTTACATTCTCAATCGTTTTTAATAAAACTGTTATACATGATTTCACGTTACTAGAAGAATAATTTATAAAATATAATGCCGCGAAATTATCAAGAAAATTAATAAAAAAGAATCATAGTATTATATATTATAAACTCGTATAATAGGCTACAACCATTTACGCGTGCTACGTATTATAGCTTCGGTACCTACAATGTGCAGTTATATATGTTTATTATATATTCCATATTTATTTGACATTGTTTTTTTTCTCAGAATTTAAATCGACACAACGATGTACAAGTCGAAAAACATAGACGCGTATTTCCTTGACGGGAATAATGTAATTCGTGTCCGCAGTCGACCAACAAAAAAAGTCGAAGGAACCATGATAATAAACACTTGAAGTACACTCCCTTGCGACCCCCCCACTCATATACACATTCTTTATATATGTGTAATTCGATAGGGGTGTACGTTGTACTAATCGTTAACCTGCTGCCGTGGATTGCTCCGTATTCGGAGAAACCATTTTGGAAACGCCATGTTTAGCAAGACTTCTCTCCTCCAACCAAAAATAAAAAATTGACTTAAAAAATATATTATGGACACAGCGTTACAGCGTCACCCCCGATGCGTATAGTATTACCTGTTACAACGATGAGAACAAATACGCGGATCCTACATTATGTTATTATATAATCTCGTTGACGGCGCATTTACGTCGCGATTAGCTCGTGAAATCTGACTCTGACCTAGTCGTCGGTAAAGAGGAAAGACGTTTTACTTTTACACACAACGGCGGCGGCGGCAGCTTCATTGGGCACCGGCATGGGTGTAGTTGGGATGGGGGGGGGAGAATCTTGTACGACACAATAGTATATATATATATATATATATATATATATATATATATATATTTATAAATAGATGACAATCGGCACCGACGACGACGTCGACCGATGGAGTGATAATACTCCTATATGGAGGAGGAGAAATAAGAAAAACGGAAACAATGGACCTTTTTGCTCGTGACAGGACAAAAGGTAAGTAGAGGAGGAGTCCCCGAGGATTCTGTACGAGTGTATAATAGATATACATATAGCGACGGAATACGAGATAGTCTGTACGAGATCTAATTACAAAAAAAAAAAAAAGAAAAGAAAAAAGATGATGTATATTTTGTTTGGACGGCGTGGGTGCGGGGTGGAGGAGAACACAATGCGGGTCATAGTTGAAACCAATTCAGCCGCTCGCGCGCGCGTAGAGAACTATCATTTTATTGTTTGTCATTGTTAGATATGTATATGAAATGTAAAAATAATATAAATACAACGAATCCGGCGGTACGCGGCGCGTTCAAAAACAATATGTAAACCATTATACACGCCGAGGCGCCATTGTTCAGTAATAAACGGATTTCGAACAGAAATTACAATAAAAAGCGTATACACATTACATATATAATATATAAAATAATTTATATACTATGTGCGCCTAAACGTTTTGGGATAATCGAAAACTCATATATAGTATTATCGTTGTGCATACATATAAAATATATATTGTAGCAGTGAGGTAAACATAATAATGTACTCGCCCGACCGCATTAAAAGGTCGCCACTGGATGGCGGGTGTGGTGGTTGTGTGAGGTGGGGAGAAGGGTTAGTGGGGCCGCCACAGATCGTGTCGTCCGCAGACGTCTGGCCACCGCCCTTTTTTACCTTTGAATATTCCGCATCACTTGACAACCACCGCGCACAAAAGGATTCTTCCACGGCAGACACGTATATACTATATATATTATATATACTTTGTGCGAAATGTAAATTCCCCGGCAAACCCTACAGCTGCAGCTGCGCGCCGTGAAATTGCATCTTCTCTCCGAAAGTCGGGTCGGACCACGCATTCGAAGGATGCCGTTACAATATAGGACTGTTGGGTGTACGAGCTTGCGATGGAATGGGAGCAGCGACTATATATGTATCGCAAAACTGCGCGGTTTGTTTTCCCGAATGTATATAGAGGTACCTATACAGAATATTATTTACACCAGTACCAGATATACCTATTAATTATTATGGTTTATTTACAAAACGTCATCTTTTGCGTATGGATATTACGCGGTTACAGTATTATATATATATATACTATATACCACGTGTAACAGCACGTTATATACCACATATATATCACGCACGGTAACATACGCGTAGAATGTATATGATATAGTACCTATATATGTAAACGTCTTTTGCGGGCTGCAAGAGAACGATCACGTCTTTTCCGAGACGATATGCACATTTGACGGAACGAGTTGCTCGGTGAAAGGGTTAAGAAGAAATATTTGAGCAATATAACACACACGACGAGCGCACACATAACTCATTTATGTAGATGTGCGCGCGCGCGTTACGTAGGTACATAGATATATTATATACACGCACGGGAGGGCAACTGTCAGACCAGACAAATCGGACTGCCGCCGCCATTATCATAGCTTATAACCTCTGCCGGTCAAAATTCGTTTTTTTTTTTTTTTTTTTTTTAATACTACCTACCATTTCAAAACGTACATTTTAATATATATATATATATATATATATATATATATAATATAGTGTATAGCAGCTGCCTGCCGTCGTGGTATATAATATAAGCCATATATGCATCACGGTATACAGCCGTTGCGGGTAGTGCTGTAGCGAGAATGATTAAGAGTCAAAATCCGTGCTGTGGATCGTAAACGCGGAATCCGAGTCCCACACGAAAATCTACGGATATATACACATGCACAATGAACTGTAATACCGTAGTATATATATTATTATAATACTATTATGTTATTATGCGCACGTCCGAAACACGTCAAACATATTACATATTATAGATAGCGCTACGTCCGCCCGGCAGAGACGATATAATATTCTTCCCAGAAGCGCACACACATAATATGATGTACATATTATATATTTATATATCGGTACTCAGATACACGGACATGTATAATATATGATTTATGCGCTCTCAGTAGGTAACTATCCCGATATATATTTTTCCATAAAGCATTATATTATTATTATTATTATGCAATACGTTTTCCGCCGAAACGGGTGGAAAACACAACCGAACCGCGACAGCAACCGTGTTCAAATATTAGATAGTTACATACATACATACGAGTTTGTATAATGACGGTATGGATACCACATTGGTACGACACGTCGTTTACCGCAATAGGATTTTCGTGATGAAACGGTATAAAAAAGTTTTCAGCGCGGTAAGTTTGACGCAAGCAACCCTTACTAACGGACTCGTTTTATGGTGACAGTCGAATATCATAATATATTTTCGCAAAACTAGCTGGATAAATTTATTATTATAATATGATATAGGTACCTCTATGTATTTCAGCGGGGTCGCAATAAGTTTTTCGTTCTCGAAACAATAACGATGATGCCCGTACTCGACGCAAAAACTTGGTCGGACGCGAGAAATATAGGACAAACATAAAACATTATAATATCTGGTGTACCTACCTACCTGCCTACATAAAACGCACTGTATACATATACGAAACCGCTGTGCTGTAAACTTAATTAATATAATATGACTAAAATATATACTACTCACCGTAACTCGTGTAAGCAACCCGACCCACTGAGGTATATATTATACATTCACTGTACAAATACGAATAAAATATAATAAGAACCGTAAATAATAATTAATACATTCTCTGAAATCCTAACGGGTGTATTGTACATAAGACGTAAATGGTAAATTTAAAATACATTATTATTATGCATATTTATATAGTATAATATTATACATTATTGTTACGCGACATATATGTGTGTGTGTGTGTGTGTGTGTGTGTGTGTGTGTGTGTGTGTGTGTGTGTGTGTGTGTGTGTGTGTGTGTGTGTGTGTGTGTGTGTGTGTGTGTGTGTGTGTGTGTGT